>CABHPP010140276.1:0-46988 GCA_902168425.1 Peromyscus attwateri
ATTTTGATTAACTGAAAGGACGTTTGAAACCATTCCCTTTCTGTCTCTCATTAGAAAACAGGCTTCAAAGGAAAAACAATAAAATAAAATCAGTTAAAACCAAAACAAACACAATGGAATTGGACAAATAAACAGAATGGAAAGCGCCCAAGAGAAGGTACAAGACTCCGAGACCCACTTGTTTACACACTCAGGAAGCCATACTATGTGAGCAGATGCCCTGGTGTAGACGAGTGCAGGCCCTGCACATGCTGCCGCAGTCTTTGTGAGTTTGTGTGTGCTTTGATCATTTTAATTTAGAGGGCCTTGTTTGCTTGGTGTCCTCCACCCCCTCTGGCTCTTACACTTTTTCTGCCTCCTTTTCTGCAGTGTTCCCTGGACCTGAGGGAAGGGATTTGGAAAAACTGCCATGAGGTGCTGAAAGGAAGGTATACTCTTTTCTGTATGGGTGAAATGTTTTATAAATATCTGTTAAGTCTTTTTGGTTTCTAACATAATTTAGCTCCAACAATTCTCTGTTTAATTATTGCCTGAATTACCTGTCTATTGAAGTCACCCACTTATCAGTGTGTGAGGTTTAATATGGACTAAGCTATAGTAGTGTTTCTTTACTGAGTTTGGGTGCCCTTATGTTTGGTGCGTATACATTAAGAATTGCAATGTCCTCTTGTTGGATTTTTCCTTTGAAGACTATGACATCCTTCCCTATCTCTTCTGATTAGTTTTGGTTTAAAGTCTACTTTGTCAGATATTGAAATAACTACACCAGCTCACTTTTTGGGTCCATTTGTTTGTAATTCTTTTACTCTCAGATGATGTCTATCCTTGATAGTAAGGGATGTTTCTTGGATGCAATAGAAAGATGGATACTGTTTTTGAATCCATTCTGTCTGTGTCTTTTTATTGGGAAATTGGATCATTGGTGTTGACAGAGAAAAATGAGCAGCATTTGTTGATTCCTGTTTTTTGTTGTGGGGTGTGTATGTGTGTGTGTGTGTGTGTGTGTGTGTGTGACTGTTGTTTGTCTTTTGATTTGCTGGTATGGGATTATTTATTCTCTGTGTTTTTTTTTGGGTGGGGTTAACCTCTTTGGGATGGAGTTTTCCTTCAAGCTGGATTTGCAGATAGATAATGCTTAAATTTTATTTTATCATGGAATGTCTTATTTTCTCCATCTATTGTGATTGATAGTTTTGCTGGGTATAGCAGTCTAGACTGGCATCTTTGTTCTCTTAAGAGTCTGTAGAACATTGTCCAGGCTCTTCCTGACTTTTTGAGTCCCCATTGAGAAGTTAGGCATTATTCCAATTGGTCTGACTTCATGTGACTTGGTCTTTTTCCCTTGTAGATTTTAATGGTTTTTTTTTTGTTTGTTTGTTTGTTTGTTTGTTTTCAAGACAGGGTTTCTCTGTGTAGTTTTGGTGCCTGTCCTGGATCTCGCTCTGTAGACCAGGCTGGCCTTAAACTCACAGAGATCCGCATGGCCCTGTCTCCCAAGTGCTGGGATTAAAGGTGTGCACCACCACTGCCCGTCAAGTTCTTTCTTTATTGTGGACATTTAGTGTTTTGATTATTATGTGCTGAGGGTACTTTCTTTCCTGGCCCAGTCTATTTGTAAGCTTCTTGTACCTTAATAGGCATGCCCTTCTTTAGGTTAGTGAAATTTTTCTCTGTGATTTTACTGAAAATACTTTCTGTACCTTTGACTTGGGTTTCTTCTCCTTCCTCTATTCCTATTATTCCTATCTTTAGCCTTTACATAGTATCCTAGATTTCATGGATGTTTTCTGCCAGGAGAGATGAAGATCTGTAGTTAACCTCCCCGATTCCCTGGCTGCAGTGACCTGCAGATTCCCAGGAACTGACAGCTAGAGTTGGGGTCTGGTATAAAGCAATGAGCTATGTATGGGGGAAGGAGGTTAGGAGAGGAAGACATGTGAGGTCCACTGGAGGTGGGTGCTGAGGGAGAATGGAGGATGAGCGGGTGGTCCTCTGCAGAGCTAGGGATAAGACTAGGGAACTGGATTTGGAGGAGAGGAACACTAGGTGTAGAGCTTCAGCTTTTCTTTAAAAACAGGGCAGACAACAAGTGCTGCACAAATGAGTTGGCAAAGACTACCCTTGTTCAATCACTAACAAATGAGACTTGTCAGAAAAAAAATGAGTTTAATGTTCTTTTTAAATAAGTCAAGTTTGGTTTCTGTGTTGTTCTTTTCCCTTTAAAGCTTCTGAATTCAAATTCCAAAACAGAATGATAAGGATTAAGATCCACTGGTGACAAAAGGGTGTCACTTATAAAATTTCTTTCTAATTAAAGCTTTCTGCTTCACACTGAGGCAACAGGGATACAAACTGAAATAGTATTCACATTTAATGTCACATGTTGGGGTGCAACCACAGAAAGGCTCACAAAAGGCAGATGTGTGCCTTTCTGTAAGTGGATAACTGAGAAATGTAGTTTTATCCTACACAACTTTAGAATAAAAGCACAGCTGCTGAGACAGAGTCAAATGTGTCTTCAGTAATCATGGTAAAACAGCCTGGGGGGAAAGCATGCAAGTTTTTAAAAGGCAAGCAGGAATTAAAAAATAAAATGGGAGAAATGGAGAAAAAAGGAGATGAAATGCTAGAGTTATTTTAGATTAAATCTGATACAAAGTAACAGCACTTACAAACAAAAATCTGAGAGAGGACAACAGTTTTCATGACTTTAATTAAAAGGTCCTTGAAGAAAGGAGTGTTACTTCATACTGAGCAGTTTACAATCACAAGGAGAGCTCACAACTGGAGCAGTCACTTGTACAGTTAGTAGGACACATGCTACTGAAAACTCATAATTCCTTGATTTGGCACTGACAGGCACCTCCTCCTTCCTGACAGGATCTGACAAGGCTGTGTTGTATCACCATCTGCCACATCCTGCTCTGATATTTATAAATACAGTTGTGCTACTGACGCGTCTAACAACTGCTCCAGGTGTAAGGCATTAGAACAGAGAATTCTCTTTGATCACTCCAATGTCATTTTTTCTTTTAAAATGTAAGTAGTCTAGACTGGCTGCTGATTCCCAGAGATGTGTCTCATAAAAAAAAAAAAAATCAACAATCAAAAGTGTTTTCACTTCTGAATGCAGTTACTCAAAGGGAAAGGCTTAACAACTTGAAATACCAGTGCTATGAATTTTAGTTCAATGTTTCTATTTTATTCAAACATAACTTTGAAAACATAGTTTTTAGACAATCAGTGCATATAGGGTTTAGAAAAATTTAAAGTTCTCAAAACTGGAACGAACATTGGATGATAATCTATATTAAAACAACAATAGGCAGTTCTCTCAAAATTTAATTAACACAAAACAGAAAAGTTGTAAAAATTTTACTACAGATTAAGTATAAAATTGGAAGCTTATCTGAGAGATAAGAAACTGGAAGATCAAAAAAAATTAGTCAGTATAAAACCAAGTCACATCATTTCTCAACCTTTTGACTAAGGTGTATAAGGCTAAGCCAGAAATCATTAAGACAGGCTTAAGTGTACAATAGTTCATGAAGAAACCAACCTAAGTGTTTAATCTTATATGAAGAAAATTCAGATCCACCACTGGCAGTTGTAAATATGTGATTATGAAATAAAAGCTATAATTAGGAACATAGTGTTCATTTTTGCTACTAAAGAAAAACTGTGGAGAGAGGGCCATTTGATAGGATCTTAGTCACATTTTATAGTTTTGATGAAATGGTTGCCATTACAGAAAAAGACAGAAGTATAATTTTACCCAAAGATCTTTGCTTAATTAGGAAGGAAATTTTTACTACATTTAGAAAAATGGTAGCTACTGAAATAACATAAAAGTTCTTATTCTTCACTACTGAATACTCATAAAAATCCACATACCCTCTATATTGAAACTTCATAACAGAGGACCAATTTCAATGATTATATGCAGATTATATTATAATTCACAAAGAATAAGAACAGTTTAAAAATATTTAATGAATACCCAAAATGCACACAAAAATAACACCTAAAAAAAGTCAAGAAATCAATTCATATGATGTGAACTTGTGTGATAATAGAAATAACTTAGCATCAACAATCAGGCAAAAAGGTACCAAAGCATGAAGGCATTATCACTGAAACCTAAAACATGGAAGAAAAGAACCAAGCTGGGCAGAATAGGTCACGTTGTTATCCCAGCATGTAGGAGGCTGGGGCTAGGGGGATCAACCCAAGTTCAAGGCCAACTAGGGTACCAGGTGAGGGCCTGTTTCAAAAAGGAAAGAAAAGGGAAGAGAGGGGAGTCAGAGGATCAGTGACTCAGTGGTAGAACACCAGTTAAGCCTGGACTCCTAAATTTGGTCTACAGTACCACAGAAGCAAAATAAAACAGATCCTCATTAGAATTCATAGGGATCAGAAGGAACTGGCTGACATATAACAAAAGGTAAGTTACAATTCTTTTTTTTTTTGGTTTTTTCGAGACAGGGTTTCTCTGTGTAGCTTTGCGCCTCTCCTGGAGCTCACTTGGTAGCCCAGGCTGGCCTCGAACTCACAGCGATCCGCCTGGCTCTGCCTCCCAAGTGCTGGGATTAAAGGCGTGCGCCACCAACGCCCGGCAAGTTACAATTCTTTTGAGGGTATTTGTAGAGACTGAGCCTAAAGATTTTCATTTCACCTTTTCATGTCTGTAAGCATACCAAGGCACAAAATATTACTTTGAGTTAGACATTTTATTTTGAATGCTTGTATCATTTCATGTCAACATAATCATTTAAGGAAAATTTATTTACATACACACAAAGAAAACTGTAATAGAAAGTAAACATCCTCCAAAAAAGCAGACATTAAAAAAGTTTGTTATTAACAGACCAGCCAGGCATGGTGGTTTATGCCTTTAATCCTAGCACTCAGGAATCAGAGGTTGACAGAGCTGAGTTTGAGGCCAGCCTGGTCTACCCAAGTGAGTTCCAGGCCATCCAGGGCTGTGAGGCCTTGTCTCAAAACAAACAAATAAACACAAAACAAAAACCCCTAAACAAACCCCCAAAATGGATGATAGTACAATAGAAATGTTAAGAGGTCCTTCAAGCTACAATGAAAGGGTACTTAATAGCAGCCAGAACCCAGATTAATAATAATCTAGGGCCTTGGTAGAGGCCATTACATAAGCAAATACAAACCCAACATTGCGGAACACGTGGAACACCACAGCTCACAGATGTATTGGTGCACAGCTGGAAAAGGAGGAGTGCTGAGGTAGGATGTCGGTATAGATTCCAGGTTGACCCTGAAGCCATGGTACATCTGCCTCAAGCTCCTGAGTGCTGATCTTAATGTCAGAATACATTATAGGCTGCTTTAAGAACCTGGAACAATTCTTCCACTGTTTGGGCGTTCCTTACAGAACTTCAGTCCTTCCTCCCTCCCCGCTGCCCCTCTCCTCAGGCTCCAGGGAATCACAGTATCCCAGTCCATTCTTCTGTAGGGCTGATGGCTGGGTTCCCACAACTTAATGAGAACATGTGGTCTTTGTCTTTGTGTCTGGCTTGTTTCACTTAACCTAATGCTGCTTCCAAAATCACAGGGTTTCTTTCTTTTTAGAAATGAATGGTACTCCATTGTGTAAATATATCCACTCATCCCCTGAAGGATATTTGGTTTTCTTCTATATTCTGCCTATGGTGCTGTGATAAACACAAGTGTGTAAAGGTCTTCCTAGAACAACTTCATCGCACTGTAATTCCTTTTATATTTATAAATGACTTAAAGGGGAATTTAGGAGATAATCATTACTAAACTATATTAATTAATCATCACAAAGTTATATATTGTATGGGCAGACAATATATGAAGATGTAATCATTAACAGTAACTAAAAAAAGAGGGTAAGCTGGAGATGTAAAGGAAAAGTGTTTGTATACTACATATTCAAGTTAGGTTGTTATAAGTTTACAAGGTTAATTCTAACTAAATGACACAGGAAAGGAAAGAAGGGAGACAAAATAATAAACTACCACAATTCAACTACGTGTAAGCACTGTTACTGTAAGACAAAAATAAAAAAAAAAATGGTACTTGTTAATGACTAAATTTTGGTATCCCCTCCATCCCTGCCAATTTACATCTATTACAAATGACATCCAGCTTGACCTGACTGTAACCATCTGGAGCAGTGACCACTATGCTACCCCTGAGTAACTCTGGTATGCTTTGCAGCATAGTATAAATAAACCAAATAATTTGATTGGTGTGTAGTTTTATGACTGGACCCTGGTGCCATCAAAGCCAAGAATGTGCCGACATCTTTGAAATTATCTTGACGTAAACCAGATATTTTCCCACTAAGATGAAGTGATTTTGTCCTGCCTGCTCCAAAAGCCACCTTCCTCTAACCTAAGTCACAAGGGAATTTCACTGACTTCATTGCCCATGGGTCTGTACATAAGTCCCCCAGCAGCATGACAGCACTCTGTACTCTGCTTCTACATGTCTGTCTTTCTTTCCTCCCACAGTACCATGTGTCTGGTTCTCATATGCTGGGACTGGAAGCATATTGAAGCACTAATCTCCAACAATACAGAAACTGACTGTATATGAAGATAAGACTTTAACAAGGTAGTTAAGTTAATGAGCCTATTATGGGCCCTAATGCAATCTGACATTAGTACCTACAGAGAGACACAGAACATAAGCATGTACAGTGACAGCCCAATGAGCAAGCAGCAACAATAGTGGCCACCTGCAGGACAAAAAGAGTCCTGAACTAGTGTGCAGAACTATGATGAAATAAGCTTACTTAAAAAAAGAAATCCCCATTGTTTAAGCTATCTTGCCTGTTATACTGTTGACAGCCCTAGCAGAACAGGATACAACATATTTAGAAATACATTATTCTATATTGACTTCTTTGTTACTTAAATGCTATTGTTAGTAAGACAAAAAATTATAGGACCAGTTAGTAGTGGCAATAAGTAATAATGTCATAAAATAAACAAATGTGAGAAAATATTACAATATTTGCAATGCTTCGTTTGTTAAAATACATATAGCTACTTTTTTATATCATTTAACAATTTGATAAATATTTTATACACTGTATTATATATCCTTAAAATATATAATTAAAAATGTTTTAAGAGTGCAACTGCAGTTAGAGATTTTAGTATCAGCCTATTATGACAATAAATAAAACATCCTCTGTTTCAAAAAAACGGTGATGGAAGATTATTTAAGATTTTATTTATTCGTGAGCAGACATATAAGAGAGATTAGTCTGCACCTCTATGGAAATAATAATTGCTAGAAAAAAAATCCTACTAAGTGATTCTATACATTTTGAACTCAGGGCACAGAACATCCACTTTGTGTCTAAATGCTTGTTTCATTAATCCATGTGTTTACCAATCATGAACTTTGCATTTACAGATCGATCATATAGTTACTGTAGAGACTCCTATCTGTTTAAAGTGTTGAGCATAAAAGATGAATGCTCACAAAATGAGACATCTATCTCACCCAGCTCCCCAAAGGCTCTCTTCAGAGAACACTGGAGAAGGAGGAAGTGGAATGCCTTCTCCCAGGCATGACAGCAGTTCCACACATGAACTCACAACAGTGTGATTACCTGCAGAATACATGAACGTGACCTAGCCAGTCAAGACTCCACTGAGGAAGTGGGAAAGCTTCAAAAGGGGTGGCCCCTCCATGAGGGGTAAAAATGACACTAAGGAATTAGTATGGAAGAGAAGGAAATCAGTAGGGGCAGGAAAAACAGGGTAATGAGGGGTGACGGTGATCAAATCACATTATACGCATGTATGAAAATGCCATAATCAAATCCATTATTCTAATATAGACTAATAAGAAACTTTTAAAATGAATTACCTATGACTAAAATGTCTATCAATTTAGAACACTCTGAAGTACACTGGCTGTTGTGTAAACTAAAACTTCATCTTCAAAAAATAATGCTATTTTTTTAAAGCACAGAGTTCATTAGAATTTATGGTGTCAAAATCAGAATTGAAACAAAGTTTTAGTAAAGGGGCTAATAAAATTCTATTGAATTTCAGTGCACTTTCCTGGAAAAAAATTTAATATATAGGTTTGAAGCACTTTTATTACATAAAAATGAGGCCAATATTTTTGTTGTGTGAGTTTCTGCCAGCTTCTTTATAGCCTGCTCAAATATCATCAAGCACTTCTAGAAAAACTGAAGGCAAATTTCTGCTACAACATGGTTCTTTTCTTTATAATGCTTAGTGTTTTGTCAACAGACACGTTTTTATCTCAAATTATTAACTCTACTGATATAGGGTCTTGATGTGTAGTCTATGCTAACTGGCCTTGAACTTGTAATCCTTCTGCTTCAGCCTCTGAAGTTTTATTGTATTTAACAACTGGTATTTCTAGGTCTATGTCCATAGCCAATGATATTTATATTTTTGCTAATCTTTGGGGAGCTGGGGATTGAACCCAGGGCCTTGCATATACTAGACAAACACTGTCCTATTAAGCCATTAAGGCATAATCCAAGACAAAAGGTACTCTTTTGGGGTCCTATCCATGAAGACCATCTTCTGTATCTTTCAAGTTGAAAATTGTATTAAATGTCATTTGAAAAAGCTGAAAGGAAAAAATATATATTTAATGTTCAAATTAAGTTCATTATTTAAAAAAAACTGGCAAATAAAAAACATCACACACTGAAATTGGGTGATCTGGTGAATTGGGACTGGCTAATATTGGTATGTGAAAACATTTTTTTATGGAAGCATTAACATCCTAGGTAAGAAAAATCACACTTCCTTTTCACATGTTCTATGCAGGGAGGGTAGAGACACAGAATGTTGCTTTTTGATAAATAAAAAGTATAGGAAGGGGTTGGAGAGATGGCTCAGCAGTAGCTACTCTTCCAGAGGACCTAATTTGGTTCCCAAAAACCACACTGGGAGGGCTGAGGGCAGCAGCAAGTGCACAGATACATATGAAAAGAAAGAAATCTTTAGCTGAATGTGGTGGTGTACACCTTTAAAACAGTATTTACAAAGTAAAGGCGTGTAGGCAGATCTCTCTGAGTTCCAGGCCAGTTGGGGCCACAGAGTGAGATCTTGTGTCAAAAAACAAACAAAAGCACAGTAACAAAGAAGTGTATAGAAACTGCCAAAGTTTGAGTTTGTATTGTCTGTCAAATAGACACGAGTCTAGATTTATATGTGAACAATACATCAACAAATATGAGTTTCTATATGATTGTGGCTTCATTAAAACCTTCAGTATGGTTAGATAAATCAAAAGAGCTTTAGGAACATTTTCTTGACATGATTTCTCACATCACTTTGAAGTATAACAATATGACTACTGGTACTATCAGACAGAACTGTAAGCAAGTCAACATTCCTTATCAAGAATGTTTCCATCTCTCTGGCGTCTGACAGAGAGACTTTACAGAGCACAGCTTGCCTGAAGAAACATTCCCTCGGTTGTCCCATGGGCCATTAGAGTAAAAACTTCTGGTTCATGAATGTGACATGAGGTTGTAAATGCCTGCAGAATGATTAAGCTAATTCACTATTTTAAATAAGCATCAGTGCATTTTGAACACACCGCTGTCTGAGAAGTACCTGTCATTTGCTTTCACAACCCTTCTGGTACCGTGGCTAATTGGTGGTTCCTTTTGTTATACTGTTCCCCTATTTTGCTGGTTTCCTCCCAAATCCAGTTAGGTGTGAGCTACCATGAAAATACCATAGTCACCGAAGCCTTGTTTTTGGTACTGTTTGGACTTTGGTTTTGTTGAAACTGTCATGTTTATTTTTACAATTTAAACTTGTACATAAAATGACCACAGTATTAAAAACAATTAACTATCAATACAAAGTCCATAATTTAGTGACAAACACTAACTTTCTGTTATACTAGCCTTGACTTCTAGAAAGATTTAAGCTCAACTTAAGTTTTCTCATTTATTCAACCCATAGGATATAACCAATACTGTATCAGAATCGAACAATCTAAGACTACAGATATTTTTAAGACTATATTTTATGAGGAGACAGGTTTCTCAGGTCACTGTTTACCACCTAACATGACTGACACAGATAGCAGACACTCTACAAATAGCCACTGAATACTAGAAACAGTTTCTGTTATTAGTATTTGCTGGAAAACCTGACAAACTTCTTATAACAAGGTCCATGGAAATCCAGCTTTTGAAGCTTATCCTAACCTCAATGAAAATGTACTTAGTTTACTAATCAGAAAAAAAAGAAAGGTAGCCAGAAACATTTGAAAAGTAAAAAGACAACGATATTCAACTCAACTGAAAGATTCAAGGAAGAAGCTAGCATTTCTAATCTGGCAGCACTCTTCATGAACAAAACATTTAAGTTTTGTAAGATAAAGAAAGTACTTTGTTTTACTTTATTTTAATTTGATGTGCATAAAAACTAAAACAAACAAACCAACCAACCTGTATGTATGTCTGTGTGTGAAGTGAGCACAGCATCCAGAAAAGAGTGTAAGATGCCCTGGAAGTGGTTGTAAGCTGCCATGTGGGTGCTGGAAATTGAACCCGGGTCCTCTGGAAAAGTAGCTAGTGCTCTGAACCACTGAACCATCTCCCTAACCCCCAGATTACGAAAATTCTTAAAGATGTAAGTTAATGTGTTTAGCTCCAGTACTTTTTAAACTATCACTTAAAAGTAGTATAATCCTTTTTTTTTTTTTTTTTTTTTTCCTTTCTTTTTTGGAGACAGGATCTCACTATGTATCCCTGGCTGTCCCGGAACTCTCTCTGTAGACCAGGTTGGCCTCAAACCCACAGAAATCCGCCTCCTCTGCCTCCCAAATACTAGGATTAAAAGTGTGCCCAGTTAAAAGTAGTATAATTCTAAAATTCATTAAGTAGTTTAATTCTCACAATTTCCATCCACTCTAGGACTTCATCTTACCTACAGATAGAGGTATCTATCCCCCACTCTCAAAGCTGAATAAATTGTTCATAGCTTTAAAGCCACTCAAATAGTACAAACAACAAACAAACAAAGCCCTTCAACTTAAAACCACTTCTAATGTATTCCCAAGCTCCCAAGAACGAGCTCCCACCCCAATGCCCTAGTTTTCAAGACAGAGTTTATCTGTACAAACTTGGTTGTTCTGGAATTCACTAAGAAGACTAACCTAACCTCAGACTCAGAGATCCACCTGCCTGTCTCTAGAGCGCTGGGATTACAGGCGTGGACCACCACAGCCCAAGCCCACATTCTTGACCTGCATATGTTATGTCATTATTAATGTGTTGAAATCTTTTATAATTTATCAATTGTGATAAATTATCCATAAAACAAAATATACTCTTTTAATCACTTTATAACTGTGCTTTTACTTAGCAATGAGTTGTATTCTGAGACATGTCATGAGGCATTTCAGCATTATAAGAATATCACAGGGTACGTCCACACAAACTAAGAAGGGTAAAAAGTTGGTAGACGATACAATCTCATGACATCATTGTAGGACCTGAGGCCCCTAAATGCCCTAAACACTGCTATGAAACACATGACTGCATACAGGTCATTAGCATAAAGTACATTTATGTATTTTGTGCCAATGACACTGCCATCCATCTTCAGAATATTTTTCCTCTTGCAAAAAAGAAACTCTGTAAGAATTAAACAACAACTCCCCATTTGTCCTCCTCCCATTTTACTTTCTCTATGAATCAGATTACAACAGATACCACAAATAAGTGTGTGTGTGACAGTGTGACTGCTTATTTTACTGAACACAATAGAAGCTCTCTAGGCACCTTTTACAAGAACACTGATCCACTTATTCAGGGTCCACCTGCAGGACATTATCTAACTCTAGTTACCTCCCTAAAGGTCTCATTTCCACATGCCATTACATGGGAGAATTTGTGCTTCAAACTATGAGTATTAGGAGGACATAAACAAATCAGCATATGCAGAAATGGAACACCTGGGTCATGTGGTTAATATCAGCTTTAATTCACTGAAGAACAAGCATCATAGTAGTGACACCATAAATATTCTCCTCCCCAGGACAAGGGTGTCCAATTGCCCAGATCCTTGCTAATGAATTTTATTTTCCTTATTTCATTTGTTTGTTTGGATAGTGGACTTCTTAGTGGGTATAAAGTAGGCAATATAAATGATAAAAGAACAAAAAGAAAAGTCTTTGAATAGATACTAGTAGAGTTTGAGAAGATATGAAATATTAAAGGGTCCGAGGAAGTAAGAAAATTTAATGTTAGTGTTCAGTTAACAGTTTCCAAAATCTAGGAAGTAACAGAATAAAAAGAATCAGAGAGGTGAGGAGGAGCTCTGCCATGGCCACAAGAATCTCACCCCCTGTACTCTCTGCTGAAATTCATGGTAGAGCTCTAAGCCTCGGTCTTTATAAGAAATTCAGTGAAATGAGGGCATGAGAGAGTGACATAATTAATAGAAGCAGTATTAAAGTACAAATACCAGAGATTTCTTGCTCTAAAAATACAGAGGAAAAGACAATTAGAGGACATCATAGAGGGCAGTGGTCTACAAGAGAGGAAGGAAGGTCAGGACCTTGACCATGGACTTAAGAGCCTTCAGAAATCTGAGAAAAAAATTCTGTTATTTAATCTATTCGATCAGTGTATTTTGTCATGGTTGCCAGAACAAATTAATATAATATCCAAAATCAAAATGTAAGTCATTCTTTTGTATATGTGACTTTGGGGACAGAGCCCAGGGCCTTGTGCATGCTAGCAAGCACTCTACCACTGAGCTATATAGCCCAAGGCTTTTTTCCATGTATTTAATTTTAAAAAACAAATCACACTTTGTGTATGGTGTGCATTGTGTATATGTGGAAGCCAATGGAAATTTTCAGGAAAAGATTATTTCATTCCATCATATGAATCCTGGGGACAGAATTCAGATTGACAGGCTTGGAGGAAAGTGCCTTTCAACCATCTCATTGGACCTAAAAAAAGAGTTGGGAGAATCTTGTGTTGTAGCCCTAACTGGCTTTGAATGTCTGCTTTTCCTGCTTCTGCCTCCTGGGTGCCGATATTACAAGAATGGGCCATCATGCAAGTGCAATACCGTTTTTAGAATTTTAAACAGTCTTCAAATACTAAACCAGAGGTACCCCAAATTACTTTAAAATTTTAAGACAATAGTTTTGCCATGTTTCCCAGGCCAGCCTCAAATTCACCATGTAGTCAAGGCATGCCTTGAACTTGGGATCCTTCTGTTGTGACTCCTGAGCAGCTGATATGACGGGCCTGGGCTGCTACACTGGATTTTGCTTCCTTTGTCGTTTTATCCCGAATTCATTAGAGCTCAATCAGAATCAAACAGTAGAAGTAAGTTGACAAAGATCTTCTTAAGCCATTTCAAAATAACCATCTCAAACATTAATATATGTAGCTTTAACTATTATAACCTTGCTTTTAAGATTTTTTTTTAAATGTGAGTGCTCTATTTTCATGTACATATTATTCCAGAAGATGGCATTAGATCCCACTATAAATGGTTGTGTGCCACCATGTGGTTGCTGGGAACTGAACCCAGGATCTCTGGAAGAGCAGTCAGTACTCTTAACCTTTGAGCCATCTCTCTAGCCGCTAACATTAACTCTTAACATTAGATTAGCTATTGAATCAAACAATATTTCAAAAATTTGTTTATTCGAATACTACTGAACGAATGAATGCCTTGGATAGTTCTAAAGTATATAGATTCATATGCAAATAAAAATACATGTGTATATAAGTACATGAAACACATGCTTAGATATTGACATTTAAATGGTTAGAAAGATAAATATATTTGGTCAGTAGTGGTGGTTCATGCCTTTAATCTCAGACTCAACAGGCTAAGGGAGGTGGATCTCTAAATCTGAAGCCACTATGGCCTATAGGGTGATTTCTAGGCCTGTCAGATCTACACAGAAAGGCTCTATCACAATATAAAAAATGAAACAAAACAAACAAAAAGATACATATATTTATATCTATGTACTTATATAATGAATGTTAATATATTGTAGCAATATCATTTCTATACATCACATAAAATGAAAAAATCCATAAAGTTTTGTTTTGTTTGGAAATGGGGTTCCACTGTTTCCCAGGCTGGTCTCACATTCATAATCCTCCTGAATCAACCTATAAAATACCTGAGGTTACAGGTGCATGCAATCACCTCTATAAAATGAAAAATTTCTAAATTACATTAGTGGTATACACTTGTAATTCCAGTGCTCCAGAGGCAAAATCAAGAAGATTGCCAGAAGTTTTAGGCCCACCTAGTCCACATAGTGAGTTCTAGGCCAGACAAGTCTATACAGGGATTGAACTGGGACAGAGGGATGAACGGGGCAAAGTAGTTGATATTATAAGCAAAATAAGATACAATTAACAAACAAGAAAAACATTTCACTTATAAAATAAAAATTATGGTTATCCATGGAATAAGTTCTCCAAACCAATAAGATGTAAAAAAAAAAAAAAAAGCAATGAATAAATATACTGAATTCTTTCTAAGCTTATCAAAGAAAGAATTAAAATTATTTTTGTTAGATGTGTTGTTAAAGACTCAAGTAAAAATGAACGAAAGTGTTTTTGTAACATTAAAAGTAAATGGAGGATCGAATCAAGATGGCGGCTGCCGCTGGTGGGCCGTGTGTGAGAGCAAAATAGGATGATGAACTGATGTGGAAGTAAGAGGAACAGGGCCACAAAGAAAGACGTCAAAAAAGGTATACAGAAAAAGTGAAAGATAAAAGCTCAGAGAAAAAAGATAGATGGATTAATTTAAGTTAAGAAAAGCTGGCTAGAGCATCAAAGTTTCTCTGCCTTCCTCGGGAATCCGCGGTTTGGATTTAATCAATACCTATCCACAAACCCAGCCTTACAGAAAGCACTAGAAGGAAAAATCCAACCTAAAGAAGGAAGATGAAGTCCTCAATACAGTCTGAAGAGGATGAGTTTGTTCCAGAGCTACATAGAAATGTTCACCCCCAAGAGAGGCCCGATTAGGAAGAAACACTTAGTGCGATGATAAACCAGTTTCATATATACGTATATAGTATATGTAAGTAAAGGTGACTGAAGAATTACTCACAGGAAAATAGTACAGTATGTTTTGTTGCTTTGTATGTTTATTGAGTAGACGTTTCCAGGTACTGTTTTAGATGCTGTAGATAGAGAGGTAGAATATAATGTGAAATAACCATTGCTGGCTGTATGAAAAGGCTACAGATGGCCTTTGTGAGAAGGTGAGATATGAGCAGACACTGGAGAGTGTAAAGGAGCAATAGTATGTTTATCTGGGAACACATTAGGTAATGGAAGAACAAGTTAAATAAAGGCTATGTCATAGAATTAAAAAAATAAATAAATAAGTTAATGCACAAAAGAACTGAGTAGCTGCCTTGTCAAAATGACAGAAATGGTGGCCAAGTTTATGAATAAGTGTTCATTGTTAATTGTTGTCAGGGAAATGCAAATCAAAATCACAATGGATTATCAGGGTACCTGTGTTACCTAGCAAGGAAACTGAATGGAAGCAACAACATGATGTCATTGGTAGGAATGTAAATTGTTTTACATTTGTAAATGTACAATTGTAGAAAACTGTATATTGATTCCTAAAAGAGAAAAAAAAATGTGGAACTATTATATATATGACTGAGCAGCACCACATATGCTTATATAGCCCAAGGATTTGTTTTTTCACAGTTGTTGTGTGATATTCTGTTTGTGTTCTGAAAAATAAAGCTTGCCTTGAGATAAAAAAAAAAAAAAAAGTAAATGGAAAAAATTATGTAATACAACCAAAAATTTAGAATCATTTTGAAACATTTTTATTTTAATTTTTAATATAATTAACCAACCTGAGCCACTTTAATTGAATTCTGGGTAGAGCCACCAGCATGATATTCAACTTTGAATTTTTTTACAAGTTCATCAAACCTACAAGGAAATCACAGGAGAAGGTAAGTTAGCATATGCCAGTTTTCACAAACTGCAAATTCTAATTAAAATATAATTAGTAGAATCCTAAAATCATTTATTTGCATTCAAAAAATGAATTAAATTTCGTCTGTAAACACATAACATTAAGAATCTAAAATATATACTATCTAAACTAAGTCATTATACTAAATAGACCGTAAAATAAAATTAACAGATTTGCCAAATGAAGGTCACATATGGCAATATGGCTATTCAAAGCCAGAATCCTGCTGGATGGGATGGTGTGTGTCTGTAATCCCAGGAGATAAAGGCAGGAAGTCAGAATCTAAGGTTACTCAGGTGACACAGCAAGATCAAGGGCAGTCTGAGCTACAGGAGACCCCGTCTCAAAAAGCAAAACAAAACATAACCAAAAACGCAACAGAGTTCTAATCTGAGAATTATATCAAACTTAAAAAACGAGTATTTTCCCCTTATTCACACAAGGATTTTCTACCGGATTAAAAAAAAAAGTCCTTGCAATCATTATGAAAGACCTAAAAATTGTATCTTTACAATTCAAAATAGACGAGGAAGCAGGTGTTCACTTCTAATTTCACATCTTACTGAATTTCAAAAATTATGTTTTATATAACAGTAAAATTTTTGAAAATTAGAACAGAATTTCAAAGGTGCAACACAATAATATTGGATAGGTAGTAATGGAAGACACAGTAAAATATGTGTTATAAGTGCTGTATTTGTAAAACTATTTCCACCTTAAGCTAAGTATTAAATTTGAAAGTTTTATCTGTCATACAAAAACTCTTCTAAGTACAATGTAAAGATTCCTGGACTACCCAGGACTGAGTACTGTGCTTAGGTTGTTCTCTCTACTTCTTTCTGTCCCACAGTCTTCCAATTTTCCCCTTCCACTCCCTCCCGTCTTCCTTCTTTTCTCCTAACAGCTCTAAGATATAAATAATGGGCTGGGAAGACATCACAGTGAAAGAGAGCTTGCCAGGCACATGGGGGACCCTAAGGTCAATGGCCAGCACTGCAAACAGAACAAAGAAACAAAGAACTGGTATTACACACACATACATCCACAAGCCAACAATTCACTCACTTAATACACCACCCAATTGCATAGATTACATTCATTTTTGCACAACTGTCACCATGATCAACTTTAGAACATAAAGTCAATACTCTTCAAAACCAAATCTCTTCAGCACCTCAAATTCCACCTTAAACAACGACTAATGCATATTTTGTCTATATTTTTCCCCATTCTGGACAATCTGTATACAAATGAAATTATATAATACATGGGTTTTGGTAATTAGACTCTTTCACAAACACTACTTTCAAGGCTTTCGGTGATTTGAATAAGAATGACTCCCATAGGTACATTCATTTGAATGCTTAGGAAGTGGCACTATTTGAAAGGATTGGGAGGTGATGCCTTGTTGGAGTGGGTGTTACTGGGTGTAGGCTTTGGAGTTTCAAAAGCCCAAGTCAGACCTAGTAGTGGCTCTTCCTCTCTTTGTGCTGTCTGCAGATCTGGATGTAGAACTCTAATCTTCTCCAGCACCATGTCCATCTGTATGGCTGCCAGGCTCCCTGTCATGAAAATAATGGACTAAACCCCCCAAACTGTAAGCCAGACCCAATTAAATGTTTTCCTTTATAAGAGTTGCCACAGTCATGGTGTCTATTCACAACAATAGAACACTGATTAGGACCAGGCTAATATCTGTGGTAGGCATTTATTATACCACATTTATTTATGAATCTATGTGTTAATGGATACGCGAAGTGCTTCTATCTTTTGTTCCTACTATGAATGCATATATAAGTTTTATGGACACATCCTCATTGTTGTTCAGTGTGTGTATTGCTCTTGAATCAAATGTTTTCTTCCATGTTTTACTTTGTGAGGAACTCTTATCAACAACTTTCCTAGGAAAACTTGATTGTCTAATTATGTGGAAAGAGCAAGAACAGAAGTGCAGTTTTCATCAATTTACCAATGTGGAAACTTCTCAAAGAAGATGACTAGTTGGACAGGCACTAGCACAATAAAAAGGGGTATCAGTAAATAAGAAAACAATGAAAAAGCAGATCATAAAAATGACATAAAATATTAAACACAAATGAAAAGATCTGCTCAGATGGCCTAACAGCCATCAATTAGAAATTTCAGAATAAGAGACCAGCAATAATGAAGGAAAAGTAGTTAGTTTTCAAACAAGAAGAAAAACACAATTCAGATTTCTCTAAACCCTATATAGTATCACCAGACTATAAAGATATGAATATATACTTATTTAGAATTAAAAAATTTTATACTAAAAAAAGAGCTTAAAAATACATAAAAGATTATCTGAAAAGGAAAAAGAAACTAACACCAAATTTCTTATAAAATAAAGGATGTTAAAAGACAATGGGAAAGTATATTTTATGCTACAGAGGGGGTGGGGGAAGGATCAAAAACTACAATTCAATATCCACACAAATAACTATTTATTAGCTTCCAGAAAACAGAGGGACATAGAATGAATAATCTGCCAGGCTGTGGTGGCACACGCCTTTAATCCCAGTACTCGGGAGGCAGAGGCAGGCAAATCTTTGTGAATTCAAGGCCATCCTGATCTACAGAGTGAGTTCCAGGACAGCCAGAGCTACACAGAGAAACTCTGTCTTGAAAAACTAAGAAAAAAAAAAGAATGAATAATCTGAAGTATATTAAAAAATGAAGTTTTCATACATAAAAATAAAAACAAATGAAAAGTGTAACATTAATTAAAAATTAAGAAAAACTTAATATTGATCAAGTCTACCTTTATCACAAATAAACAAAAGCATTAAGAGCCAGACAAATGTACAATAAAAATAAGAAAAAAATGATAAATGTTAAAAAGCAATGAATCAAATACATATAAAGAGATTTCTCCACAAAACAATTAGTTGAGAGTATGAATTATACTCCGCATTAACAAAGAGGTAAAAATTTTGAGAACTGACAGAAATCTCTCAGAAAGTAATTTGACAATATACACCCAAAATCAATCTCTCCCCCTACCCTTCTCTACACACACGCACACGCACATGCGTGCACACACACACACACACACACACACACACACACACAAGCACACCACTCATTATTATAAAATTCTATTTCAGGTACATTATCCCAGAGGAAACCGCAAAACATAACAAATTCCATGTAAAAAGCTGTTTATCCTACCATGATATGCAATAAGGAATATAAAAAAATGAATACCCCAAGTCCAAGAAATGAGTCAGGAGAAAAAAATACATTCTGTACAACTATAATTATCTACCTGCTGCATTATTACAAGATAGAACTATAACACCGTATGAAGCTATGGCTTATAGATACTGGCTGACTATATTAAGCATATATATAAAAAGAGTTGGGCACGGTGAAAAATCTTTTGACCTTAGCATTCAGGAAGCAGTGTCAGGGAGATCTCTGAATTCCAGGCCTCCCAAAGATATCCAAAAATAAAAAGGGTAGGAAACCTGTTGTTGTTGTTTTTGCTCTTTTAGGGGGCCTGCTACCCAGCTCCCAAATAAATCATACACGGAGGCTTATTCTTAATTATAAATGTCTGGCCTTAGCTTGGCTTGTTGCTAGCCAGCATTACTTAACTTAAATTATCCTGTCTAGCTTTTGCCTTTGGGCTTTTACCTTTCTCTACTTCTGTATACTTTTCATTATTTCTTACTCTGTGGCTTACTTTGTAGCTGGGTGGCTGGCCCCTGATGTCTTCCTCCTTCTTCTTCTTCCTCCCAGATTTTTCCTTCTATATATTCTCTCTGCCTGCCAGCCCACATATCCTTTCTCCTGCCTTGCTATTGGCTGTTCAGGTTCAGTTCTTTATTAGACCATCAGGTGTTTTAGACAGGCACAGTAACACAGCTTCACAGAGTTAAACAAATGAAACATAAACAAAAGTAACACACTTAAAATAATATTCTACAACAGAAACCAAAGTCAAAAGAACAAAAAAGGCAAAGCATGAACATTTGTTGGTATAAAATATCAATATAATTTGGGATGGTTTATATTTATCATTCAATATAATTATCAGAATACTTCACTCAACATGACTAAAATTTCTTATTTACAATTAATGGAAATAATTGGGAAGAAAAATATTAACAGTTATGGTACATCTTTTATATAAACAATTTCTGTATTCCACAATTTCATCATAGATACATTTAAAATTTTTATATAAGAATACTTTGATTCATGTGGATTCAACTCAGAATTTCTTAAGGAGTAACATAATGTAAAAAATACATCAAGTCCTTCTAAAGTTGTTTTTGTAGTTTGTTGATGTTTGAGATAAGGTCTCACTGTGTAGCCCTGGCTAGCCTGGAACCGGCTTTGTAGACCAGGCTGGCCTGGAACTACCTGCCTCTGTCTCCCCAGGTTAAGATTAAGGGAAGTGAGACCCACACCCTACCTTCTATCTAAAGTAGTTTTAATATTAGCTTGATAGTATAATGTAAAACTTAAATTCTAATTAATGCTTTCCACTCTCACATCACAAAATTCTTCCTAAATAATAATGCCCAGGCAATTAACAGTTATCTATACACCCACTTTGCTCTTGAGGAAAACAAGTATAATACAAGGAAGAAGAGAGGCCTTGAAGATCAATGAGAAATATCGTAAGCAAGGCTGAAATTAAACCCAGGCTGTTTAGTAAGAAATAGCCTGAGACTCGACACCAAATAAAAGTGATAATACATACATAAAAAGTTAGCAAGTGAAATGTTCTGATACGGAAACAACTCATTCTAGAACAAAGACAGCACTGACTTCGGAGTAGAATGAGACTGGAGCTGATGGATCACCAGCAGTCTACCATAATCTGCAAAGAGCTAACTGTGGGACAGCTGGGCAGATACTACAAGACCGAGTCAATACAGACATTTCATTCAGAATGAAGGCCCTTTTGGCACTGAAATCAAGGCACAGGAACTGATGGAAATAAATGCAGGAAAATGTATCACAGAGAAATTCACCTTTTCAACAGCATTCTAATTATTACTATTATTCAAGGCAGTTTCTGTGAAGGTCAGTGACTCAACAATTTAATAGAAGATAATCAGTGCTACAGCAAGACAGTAACTAATGTTTGCCTGCTCTCATTAAAACACTCATTTTATAAGATTTCTACTTCCCATTTCAAAAAGTTAGAGTGAAGAATAGTAAATAATTTTTCAATGAGTTTTGAGATGTTCTATTTGACAAAAGAAATCCACAGAATTAAATAATATACGCTTTGTGATATATCAAATTAAGTTAGAAAAGTTGGCACTGAAGAATAAAGAATAGCACCCAAAACATAAAGAAAGACACGTCCATAAAAACAAGAATGGGGGCTAGAGAGATGGCTCAGCGATTAAGATTACTGTCTGGTCCCCCAGATGACCCAGGTTTGGTTTCCAGTACCCACATAGTCTCCTCACAACCATCTGTAGCTGTAGTTCCAGGGGATCTGACACCCTCTTTACAGCCTGTATGGGTAACAGGTATGCACAATGCACTTATCTACATACAAACAACACACATATACACACAAAGTTAAAATACAAAAACAACAGCCATTAATAATTGCCAGTAAGATAACGCTGGAGAGGTGGAGGCAGCTCAAAGCACTTGCCAGCAAGACTGACCATCTGAGTTTGATCCCTGGAAGCTAAGACATAAGGGAGAACCAACTCCTAAAAGTCATCATTTGAACTCCACACTTTAGTGTACTAGTGCGCACACACAAAAATGAGAAAATTAAATTTTAATAAAAAAAGAACAGTATATTGGAGGAGTTGTTTATAATAAATATTCACTAAAACTTAGAAAAGGCATCATGGGACTCTCAATTCCACAATTTTGATTTATGTGTAATGACAACAATTGAAAATAAGTCTTGCAAGCTGAGTGGTGGTGGCTCAAGCCTTTAATCCCAGCACTCGGGAGGCAGAGGCAGGTGGATGTATCTGTGAGTTTCAAAGCCAGCCTCATATACAAAGAGAGTTCTAGGAAAGCCAGGGCGGTTACACAGAAACCCTGACTCAAAATAAGAAAGGAAGAAGGAAAGAAGGGAGGGAGGGAGGGAAGGAGGGAGGGAGGGAGGGAAATAAATCTTGCTCCTATAATCTGACAGTGAACATGCTTTGATACATTTATAAGGTTAAAAGAAAATTTTTGAAGTTTGGGTATTTTGAATTTTTATTCTTTACTTAATTTCTCTTTTTGTTTTTCATGACAGGGTTTCTCTATAGCTTTAGAGCCTGTCCTGGAACTCGCTCTGTAGACCAGGGTGTCCTCGAACTCAGAGACCTGCCTGTCTCTGCCTCCCAAGTGCTGAGATTAAAGATGTGTGACACCACTACCCAGCTTGTTTTTGTTTTGTTTTGTTTTGTTTTCCCCCAAAGACAGAGTTTCTCTGTGTAGCCCTGGCTGTCCTGAACTGTTGATCTATAGACCAGGTTGGCCTCAAACTCAAGAGATCCACCTGCCTCTGCCTCCCAACTGCTGGGATTAAAGGTGTCTGCCACCATACCTGGCTATACTTTACTTAATTTTAAGACATGGCTTCCAAAATATCTTTCTTGGTTCTTTTAGCCACCTAATGATCGAAACTAGCAAGTCAAGTGTAAAACATACTAAGAAGCTTTAGGATCATCAACTTTCTTTTCTGATATTCCTGAATAACAACAACAATAACAAATCCATAATTGAGCATGATACAGACTCCACATTACACAACATTAATTCCTAAGAAGCACCCTGCTCCCCTCTCCCACTTCCTTCCATACCTTTCTGTGCTGATGATAAAACCCAGGCCCTGGTCAGCCAATCAAATGATAAGGAAATAAAGCTACCAACATCATGAGTTCTAGGAAACTCCATATGGAAACTATAATATGACACATTTTTTTTCAGTAGAGATATGAAAAATTGAAAATATTAATAACTGACAAAGATGCAACACATGTAGAAGGGTCTCACTGCTGATAGAAAACTCAAAAGGCTCAGCAGTGTTTGGTGAGTCCTATTGTAATCAGGCATCTCAGCAGTTGCTATAATCTTATCATTTCCAAAAACAAATTAAAAAATAAACTAATTGATTTGTCCATAGGAGGGAAACTGTAATACAATAAAAATAAATGAACAAGTGGTGTCTTCAACAACATGGATTACTCTCAAAAAACACTGTAAGCTATGTGAAAGAAGCCAGACATAACAGCAAACATGGAAAATCATTCCTTTTTTTTTATTGTGGATAAAACAACAGGGGTTGAAATCAACTGCCATAGATGAGGGGTTCTGAAGAGAAACTAATTACAAAGAAAGATGTGTTTAAAATGAAATATTTTCAATTTTGTTGATGGTTACAAAGTACAAATATCCAAATTTAAAATTTTACACATATAGAGTTAATTCTTTGTGTGTAAACTATACTTCAATATATACTGATGAACTGGACTTTGAAAGGCACTAAAATCATTATCACTACCCCAATTTTCCATGTGAACTAATAAACCAAAGTTTCCCTGGTTTATCGTTTATCACTGACTTCTGAAATCCCTTCAGTGTATGTAGAAAGGCTGAAAAACCTTAAAACCAACAGGCAGAAACTCACCAAGCTTGACCTTTTTCTTGTTACCCTTTCTCAGCACAGAATTAAATACATAGCTTTTCTAAACTCTGGGCTGCAGACATTTTGGACTTCTGTCATTTATAATACACCAAAGTGGAAGTTACTAAGAAGATGAAATGTGTTCCTCTGAGATCACCTAAATGCTTTGTTTCAGGGGGATATGTCCAACTCCAACTCAATGCATTGATGGAATAGAAGGAGAAAATTGAGCAATGAGAACCCTGATTCTGAACAGAATATGATTTCCCATATTTGACAAGTTTCTCATTAGGATGGATCAGTGATGATGCACTAGAAAGGGGACCTGCCTTACGCTGTCCCCCAGCCTCCCATCCAAAACACACGTCTGGGGCTAGTAGCAGATTTATTCATTTAACAGATGAGCATGTCTATTCTTGACATTTCCCATTACCTTCATTTTCAGTCTCTCAAACTCTCCAAATGTTCACTTTCAAAGGCAGTAAGAATACTGGAATATGATATTGTTCTCAGAATGGTCTCAGAGTCACTATGCAGCTCCCCTGCCCCATTTTACTCAACATCAGGCTATAAATTAAAACAGCAGAAGACAGGGTTTGTGCCAGTTGGGGTCACAAGACAGAAGAAAGATGCAGAGAAATTTGGCAGTGAGGTTTCCAGTAAAGACTTTAATTTTTTTTTTTTTTTTTTTTTTTTTTTTTTTTTGGTTTTTCGAGACAGGGTTTCTCTGTGTAGCTTTGCCCCTTTCCTGGAACTCACTTGGTAGCCCAGGCTGGCCTCAAACTCACAGAGATCCGCCTGCCTCTGCCTCCCGAGTGCTGGGATTAAAGGCGTGCGCCACCACTGCCCGGCAAGACTTTAATTTTTACTTGTGTTTTCTTTGTATTAGTTTTTTTGTTTGTTTGTTTGTTTTGAGACAAGGTCTCACGATGTAACTCGAACTAGAACTCAGAGATCTTCCTGCCTCTGCCTCCTGAGAGTGCTGGGATTAAAGACATGTACCACTACACCTGGCTTTAATTAATTCTTAATTAATAAATTTCCTACTTATGTGATATGAAGCAACTTCTACTTGAAATGCAGGATACCATGATCATAACCTATAATATACCAGCAATTACGCTCAATGGAAGAAATAAGACAAGAATTGTGAACAGGAAGTACACAGACTCAGGCTACACAAGTTCTACTACTTCGAACGGCAACTGCTTTCCATTTTCACTGAAACTAAAGACGCTGTGTTATGCCAAAGTAGGGGAAGAAAACTTCTGGTGTGGAGCGGAGAAGGGGCACACATGCACACTCAGCATACATCTGAAGAAGAGAAGGCCTCACATTGTGTTAACTAACAGCACAGAAGCAAACACCAATAATTTAAAACACTTCAGGAAGGTAAGACATATGAGGAGGGATAAGACACTTAATTAAAATCTTCACAGGAAAAACCAAAGATGTTAGCTTTCCTGAGAAAGCATTTGTAACTGCCAAATTGGGATTTTCAATTTTCTTTCCTAAACTTCTCATCTAAACAAATAATAAATTTAAACCATCGGTGATTCCAAACAGGTTACACTTATTAAGACCAAATGTTAATAGAATAACACAGAGGAGGGAAATCCATAAGCAAATTTTAAGATTCAAAGCTTTGAAATCTTTTACCGCAAGTGCTCAATGAGGTTAAAAAAAAAAATTCACTCAAATGTCAGTCTGATAAAAGCCAAAAGAACATTCCCCACATGTGCTTATATTTAAGTATATTTGAAAAAGATGGAAAAAGTAACCGTCGTTCAAAGCCAAAGTTAAACTATTAGTTCATGAGGATTGTAATTCAGAGGTATTTCTCTACCAACAAACTTTATTTTCTTTGATAGGAAGTTGGTTTTAAGCACGTGCTGCTTAGATAAGCCCTTATTCAATTCTAAAATGTCTAAATGTCTAATTATTCCCATTTATTATTCTGAAGATGAAAGTTTTTTAGCATATGAGATAATCAAATATATTGGTGAAAAGCACTTTCCAAGTATAGATGATTAAAATGATTATTCCTAAGTTTACATAAATGGCATGTGCATTAGGTTTCAACCGATCATAAAAACATACAACTAAATTACACTAAACCCATTTACAATTTTCATTAAACAGTAAATTGTCTGACATTTAGTTTTAAGTCATGCAAGAGACAGAAAAATACTGTAGGAAAGTGATCCCCAACATGACATGTGCAGTCTCCTGGTAAGCCTAAATGACATCCTATCCATGGGTAACTCCAAAACACAAATTATACACTACTCATTCTACTCATCCTTCTTTATTGGCTTGCTTTCTACTCCTGTTTTTATCAAAACCTACAGTTTACGTTGGGCAGAGTTTCTCCAATCACAGACAAGTTCTAGAAATATATGCAATGGATATGGAAATAGTTGAGCAACAGCTAATCATTTTTCTCTGTCAAACTTTAAAAACAAATCACTCATCAGAAACACTCAGGCAGGCATTTAAATCCCCATCAAAATATAACATATTGAATTTCCGATTCCAGGTAACAAATAATGTGTCACAGCCAACATTCCTGCTGACAACAACCAGAAAAGCCAAATAAATATGAAGTCATATAAATAAAGTTAGCAAAGAGGCATGTTGATACATTTCCATGGAGATAAGAACTACTCCAAGAACAGGCTCAAACCAGCAGTGATCTTTCACACCTGCACACATTTGTAGCCAGTAATAGGAAGCTAAAGAGAAACAATCTGACATTTATCAAACTTCAAATAGTTGGTTTGTCGAGTAACACATCCGCTGAATTCTGAAGGTGAATGGCAAGCTAAGGAGGCAAACAAAAATCATTTCAAAAATAAATAGTTCTCTTGGGTGACCCCTCACAAAACAAAAGACAGGCCAGGAAAAGAGGAAGTGAACCATAATGGGCAAGAATGAGCAGCGGAGTGGAGTGGACGATCAGAACTGTAACTGAAGATCCTTCAGCTTGCACCTCCTGCAAAGTGTTCTCCCTTTTCTTGAGGTTGGTGGGGGAAGGCAGTGTGAGGGTTTGACCACCTTAGTAAAATCATAGATTAAGCAAGGTCAACATTTTTCTCTAGGGAAGGGGGAGAGCATACGTCAACACGGGTCACATCTAGACAATTAATGGGCCCCAAATCCACTGGTCTCACTTCAAAGTTCCCCAAGTTCAAGCTCCTGGAATAGAGGCAAACAAGATAGACTGCACTCTGAAATCTGAAAATCTAGTTTGAAAATATAGCTTAATCCTGGATTTTATTACAGTATTCAGTCTTCCTCCCATCTCCACACTAGAGTCTTAGAGAAGAGGGGCATCTGACAGAAGCTAGAGCTTGAAGACCCAACAGCTTTATACAAATACTGTCTGGTCAACAACTGCAAGTTACAATGAGAGGAAAGGAAAAAGGAAGACTTGGAGAAACACATGCAGGAAAATGTAAAACTATATAGAAACCTATGAGAGTATAATACAAGTGCTGAAATTAGTGTTCCCTGAAAGCTAGGTGAAAAGAAAGAGCTGAAAAGAAACATTGCAGAGCAGCTGGTCCAGCACTAAAAGGGACAGGGAGAAGAGCAGGAAAGGAAGAAGTCACCACAGAAAACAAAATGGAATGCTTCTAAGCAACGCAGACCACATCGGGACTTCAAATTCCTTCCCCAAGCAAGCAGCATGAGGACAGCAGTGTGTTCAGGCACGCTATTTCACTCTCTCCCTTTATTACCTTGAATATGCTCAACACTCCATAGATTTTATCAGCTATCTTTAGAATTGTGGAGGGAAAACTGAGTTTGCGCATTTCAGAGAATTTTCAATTAGAGAACATCTTTAAAAAAAGAACTGATTGACATCTTTAATATTTTAAGTTCAAACTTCTGGATATTTTAAAAGACACTGGATGCAAAATATTCTCAATCCTTACTGTACGAATAATGGAGAACAAAAGCGGGTAAAGAGTTAACTAAATGTTAACAACTACACAAAATATGAATTGCACAGCAATGTAAATTCAAGACCACATACAAAAGACAATACTATTTTTATATTACTGTTAACAGAATTAACATTCTGATATTACCTTTTAAGAGAAAAAAATTATGAAAATTTATCAGTGTATTATCCAATGCATGCCCTGGCAGCAAAAGACATTGAAAAACCAATATGAAATGTGTTTAGATACTCAGAAGATATCTTCTTTCATCTTCTGAATACTACAAGCAAAGATGCCAATAAAGAAAACCACAAGTTTGCTGAAGTTAAAACATCTGGGGAGCAGCTTAAGATATTCATTCTAAAGAGCTCTATATTAAAGAACAGCCTGAAGGGTGATGATAAATCTTCTCTAAAACGGGAAGTGTGTTTTGAATCCCACTGAATATAAACAGGCTTTTTTCCCCCTTAAAGGGGAGGGTACTATAATTAAGACACAAAGTGCCTCAGAGGAAAGTATTCCATGAAAGGAAACTTTAAAAATAAAGCCTAAAGCTCAATATGAGAAAAGAATGAGAATGTAACATCTTTACAGAAACATCAGGAACCAGAAGGTAAACAAAGATCCTTTAGTAACGGTTAGAACACTGGGGAGAGCTCCTTGGGTGCCTTCTTCTTTTGCTTCAGTACTTTGCAAGGGATTACAAACACTCATGTGTGAAAGACTTTCCCAGCTATGAATCCTCATTTGAAAATAATACACACTCAGAAGGCTATCAAGAATAAAAAGGTTAATTATGTTCATCAAAACAAATGACAAGGACTAGCAAGATACCTCAGCAGGTAAAGGTGTTTGCTGCCAAACCTCACAACCTAAGTCCAATTCCCAGAACCCACATGGCAGTAGGAGGGAATAGACTTCTGCCTGAAGGCTGTCCTCTGACCTCCACAAACATAGACACAGATGCACAAACGCACCCACACACGCACGCGCGCGCGCGCACACACACACACACACACACACACACACACACACACACACACGGGTGAACAGATGTAAATAAAACTAATGGTAAATATTGGTCTCTCAACACAATCTATAATAAATTCTATATATCGGCTTTGAAAATGTCTTTTCAAATAGCCATTGCCAAGTACTAGCATAATCCAGAATCATAATATTGACTCTAAGAACATTCATCTAAGACGGCATCATAGAATGGATTTGTGAAATCTGCATTGTAGCATATGGCTGCTGTATAAGCAGCACTTCAAATCCAACATTAGACAGAAACTCTGACCTCAGCAGAGGATGGACTTGAAGCAAGGAGGTTCCATTTATTTGTCTTGTATGAAGCTCTAAAGAAAGACTGCTGAGGCTTCAATCAGAGAACAACTTATCTACTACAAATGTCAGAGCGCATGAATGAATAACAATTCTTGTTGGAACTTTTGAAAAAAAAATAGAATGTTTACTGAGCACCTGACATTACTATTGATTATAGTGGTTGCTGGCAAATGACTTTACCGTAAGTTTTGTACACAACACTGTTTGGTTACAATTTAGAACTAATTGCAAATTAACAAATGATGGGTTGGAGAGGTGGATGAGTGGTTAAGAGCACTTGCTCCTATAGAGGACCTGTGTTTGATTCCCAGAACCCACATGGCGGCTCGGCACTGTAATTCCAGTCACAGGGAATCCAGAGCCCACTTCTGACCATCATGGGCCCCAGGCACTAGTGTGGTGCACATGCATACATGCAGATAAAACACTCAAACACATAAGAGAACAAAATAAATAAATCTTTAAAAATTTTAAGAAATGATATAAAAATGTGCAGCAAAAGCTATTTTTCAAAGTCATCTAATTTTCAATAACAGGAGCTAAAGAAACTTGTCATTTTTAGAAAAATCTGAGTTTTGACTAGGAGATCAAAACATTTCAGTAATCAAACTAATATGCAGTATATATGTGAAATGGATTAAATTTCTAACTCTTCAAGAACAAATTCAAAAAACCAACTTGTAGAATTTTTTCTTCCTGAGAGTACCCCTGAACTCACAAGTGAGGCTACTCTGAGTAGAGCACTCAGGCAGACCAGTGGGACAAGGGATGCTCCTTTTATTGGTCTCCATTTCATTCCCTTGAGACAGTCTCCCACTGTACCTGGAACAGGCTGTCTCATCCCTGCCCCCCGCCCCCATGGCCGTGAAGCTACAGGTGTTCCTGACACCACACTGAGCTTTTGATGCTCCTAATGTTTTTATCGCCATCAGCTGTAATTTACCTCAATGAACTTCATCTCAGATTATAACTAATGTTTTCTCAACTTTTTTTTGAAAACAGTCATGTCTACAGATGCTCCACACAGACTTTTAGTTGAAACTAATGGATTCTTCAGTCATTTCAAACTCGGCATGCTTCCTAGAAGAAGTGAGCCATGTCAGTGGCATCTGCTGATGATTCATACAGCCCTTTAGAAAGGTCCTGTGAAGGGAGCACTGAGAAAGCAGAGGCAGAGGGACTGCAAGTTTAAGAACACCCTGGTCTATTAGAGAGAGAGCTCCAGTAAGGGGGGGGGCAAGGAAGAAGAGAGAGATGGGGACAGGGGAGGGAGGAATCGAACAAACAAAAGCCCAAAAGCAGCCAAAGAAAACCACATGAAATTACCTTCTTTGGTTGACTCCTGAGTCGTGCTCAGTGTTCTCAATTCTTAAAGTGACTATTGTCATCAAAGGCTAGAATCCTTAAACAAATTTAATTTTCTAAATAAATTTCTTGGCTGACACAATAAAATAGAATTTGATTAATTTGCCATTAGTAAATGGCTGTTGCTTGGCTAATGAGCCATTCATAAGCAAACTTTGTGTGTGGCCACATTTTCACTCTGTGTGTCTATGTGCCTGTATGTCTGCTGTGGTAAATTCTTGGATACTGTGCTTAAAATTTGTAGGAGAAATGCCTTCCTGTGAATTTGGAATACTTCAGGTTCTTAGTCTGAACATGGCAGTATGTACATAATTCTTTCAGTAGACTGTGGGAAAACCACCCCATATGATTAACCCATGATCCACTGTCCCTTAAAACAAGGAGTTTCCTTTTCTTGTTTTGACACAGTAGGTAGGCATAGAGCACTAACTTTGAGCTGGAGCTGTGGCTCAGCCTTTAAGAGCACCAGTTGCTCTTCCAGGTGATGGGTTGGATCCCCAGCACCCACAGGGTATGTCATAAATGGCTACAACTCCAGTCCTAGGGGATCCAACACCATCTTCTGGCTTCCAGAGGCACTACACTGGGGGGGGGAGCATTCATCCAGGACAAAATACCCATACACACAATAAAATTTAAGTAAAAACACTGTTACAGCACAATCATACATGTGAAACACAAACACTGTTGACTAGAACTGCCTCAATGAGATATGCAGTGTGCCAAGCTGCAATGTGAGGTAATAATGAGGATGTCACATAAAATCTCTGTTGTAACTACTCGGGCACAGTGGTGAGAAAGTAGTCACAGACAAAGTATTAAGAAGCAGGTCTGTCTCTCAAAATCTTTACCTATTGGTGCTGAATTTTGACTTTCAAATATCATTCACTGATACTACTTAAACTATTTAAAAAACAGAAGAAAGGTCATAAAGCTCAAATGGAATGACAGATTTGGTCCCATGCCTTAATTTGTCAGTCTCTTTGGGTAAATTGCTTTTTGACTTCAACTTAGGTCACTCTTCCACAATGAACAAGTAAAATGTTTGTTTTATTTGTTTGATAAAGAGGGTAATGATTGAACACACTGAATATAACTGTCAGCAGATTCTCATGTGAATAAAATTATTTGTTTTAAAATCAAATTGTTCTTGTGAACAAATAATTCTGCTTTGGACTAAGAGATGGTTAACTACTTAAGGGTATATACAGCCAAGACTGATGATCACTTCAACCACAGAGACACATACATACATACATATATACATACATACATACATACATACAAACAATGAAACTTTCACTTAAAAAAGCCCTAACCAAAAAAAACAAAAAACAAAAAAACAAAAAACAAAAAAACTATTCTGTTAGGGCTGGAGAGTTAGGCGAGCAGTTGTTGCTCCAGGTTCAGTTTCCAGTACCCACTACACTGCAGTTTACAACTCCAGTTCTAGTGCCCTCTCCTGTCCTACTCAGGCACCAGGAGCACATGAGGTACATACACATACATTCAGGCAAAACATATCATAAAATAAAAGTAAAACATAAATAAAAAATTTAAAGAAGTTGTTTTGATATAATGATTATACTCATGCAATGTACTATCCCAGACGGTCTGTAGCAGATAATAAGACATAAAACACAATTTACACCTTTTACTACCTATTAGTGTAAGAATGATAACAAAAATAAAAGTAATAACGAAAGTTTGCTTTGAATTAATAAGCTTGGATAATGGTAGTTTAGTTACACAAACATAATACAAAAAGTATTAGACTTTTACAAAACTAGGCACCTCAGAAATTTACTATGCATAATGAACTCAAACAGTTCCCCCACAAATATAATAAAATGTATAATTCTGCAAGGGGCATTTCCTGAGCTTTTGTGTTAGTTACTTTTCTATTGATATAAAAATACCATGAACAAGGAAACTTATGAAAGAATGTGTTTACCTGGGCAGCAGGAACAGTTGAGAACTAATGTCTCGAATCACAGGTAGAAGGCACAGAGTGCACTGTGGATAGGGGAACAGCTCAGATCTTAAGCCAACTGACACACCTTCTCCAACAAGGCCACACCTTCCCATCCTTCCCAACAATTCCACTAACTGGAGACCATTCAACTGCCAGAAACTAATGAGGGTCATTTCATTCAAACTAACACAAGATTGGTTTATCTAATCCATTCCTTTTCAGTGGATTCTTAATTTTCCAATGTATAGTTACAAGCTAATCTTTAATAAGACATGTTTACATTTTATCTAGAATTTTTGGAGGGAGATTAATCTATGCTGTGTTTCTCTTATCACAACAACCTTCTTTACACATATAAATAATTCCTAGATCAAAAGGGACTTCTACTTTTGATAATATAAATTTAAACTTCAGAGGTTATAATGATTTATAAACTCAAGAGTCTATGAGGGTGTTCATTTTCTGTGTCCTTCTCAATATTATATATTACTGAAATTTAAGGAAGCTGCTAATAAAACAAATTCAAATTCTTAGGCAAGGATGAACAGTCTTATAACCTGTCATGCATCTTATCAATCCATCATGTATTCACAACATTTATACTCGTCATATGTAAATGTTTTCAATCTCCACTACCATGTAAACTGGAAACAGTGGTATATGACTATAATCCCAGCACTCAGGAGGGCAAATTTAAAGGTCATTGTAAACCATACATAAGTTCCAGTCTCAAAAAAACAAACAAGGGACTGAAGAGACGGCTCAGAAGTTGAGAGTTCTTGCTGCTCTTGCAAAGGAGCAGGGTTTGATTCCATCGCCCACAGGGCCATTCACAACCATTTATAACTCCAATTACAGAGGATCCAGTGTCTCCAAAGACACAGACCTACATACAGACGAAACACCCATACACATAAAATAATAATTAAAATTAAAACAAACAACAACAACAAAACCTAATCAAACTACAATGAGATAACCTCTTACCCACCAGTATGGCTCATGTTTTTCATGTTTTTGTGATAACGTGTATTGTATATCATTTTTTTTTTTCTGGAGCTGAGGACCGAACCCAGGGCCTTAGCGCTCTACCACTGAGCTAAATCTCCAACCCCGGGTCTCCTATATCATGTTAAGTGTTTTTATCTCTAAGCTACAGCTCCAGCCCTGGATCAGATTTTGAAAACAGTGAAACAAGTGGAAAGTTCCTGTGAATTTAACATTTTGGAAAACTAAAATTGTAAGCTTCTTTAAAATTTAAGACATGTATAGCTATCTTGCAGTACACATGAGCCACATAAGAAGGCTCACATGCCAATATTATTTCTAACACAGTCAACCTAGAAACAACCTGAACATCCATCAAGAAACTGAAGCCAAACTGAGATGGATTCCAACAACACACACGGACCGGAAGGACAAAAGACCAAAACACTGCTCTGTGCGGCAGTGCGTCGCCATTCTCACAATAAGCCAAAGAAGCCAGAGACTGAGAGGAGCACACTACACGGTTCTAAGTGTTAAACTTCTAAGACAGCAAAGGTGCTAAAAAGGAAGATGGAAGATGCTTTGGGGGAACAAGAGGGGACCATGTGCTTCCGGTCTGCTTGGCAAGTTCTATTTCTAGGACTGGTGGCAGTTACACATGGTATGTTTACTCTGAGGTAATTCCTTCAGCTGCACACTTACGTTTGTTATACTCTGCTACGTGTTGCACTTAGTGCATAAAAAGTTAGTAAGAAGAATGTATATTGAATGGTGGCAAGTGCTTTCCTAGCACCTATGAAAACAATCAAAAAAATTCTCCAGAAGCCTATTAATACAGTCTAGGACCAACAAGAAAAAAGATAACCTACTAGATAAGTTAAGTAGGAGGACTTTAACCTAAAGCATCAATAACTCTTTGAAGTGCTTAACCGTGAGTTACTAGGAAGCTCCACCTGGAATCCCGGAATGACAGAAGTCCCCACTGAAATAAAAGCTTGTAAAGGGTCAGAATTCACTGAAGAAGCTATGCATCAGCCACCAAAGGCAGCAGAGAAGTTCACTGGCTCCACTCTTCTGGACTTCCTGTGCAGACAGACACCCTCCGGAAGTATGTGGGAAAGTGCAAATTAGCAGATATGCTAATTTGAACAATTCTTTCATTCTGAAATAAAACCATTGTATTCTCTTGATATATGTTTATATTCCATTTATACTGTGATTAATCTATAAATTATGGCCTTTGTGTATAGAAAATTATGAAAGTATTTGGGTTATTAATCCTACAAACACCAACCACTAATATTTTTGTTTCTAATTATTTCTCAGTTGATTCTTTGTGTGGTGCATGATGTGTGTGATATGTTTTCCGGCCTGCATACTGAGGCCAGAGAAGAACTTTCGCGAGATGGTTCTCTCCTTGTACCACTTCATGGGTTCTAGGGATTAAACTCTGGTCACCAGGTTTGCATAGCAAGCACCCTTACTCCTTTCTCTGCTGAGAAATCTCACTGACCCCTCAGTTGATATTTATTTTACAAAACTATAATCAATTTACTTGTAAATAATATCTCCCTTCATTAGCATTTTTGGATCTTACCCATTTTTATCTGAGTTTCATTATAACTTAGGTCTTTAAAAAACCAACCTGTTCACTGAGCTAAGACTATAAAAGCAGTAATGGTGGGAAGAGAGAAGCTGTTGACGAGACTTCTACAATAATTCAAATGATGGAGGTGGCTCAAAAGGAGAAGAGGGGTAGGGTCAGGTGACTTTAGTGGTAGAGATAGTAGAAGTGAATAGACTTTAGGATGTATAGATCAGAGGGGCCAGTAAGATTACCTGAAGGACTAAACATGGATGATGCAAGAAATAAAAATAGTCTATGAGAGTGCCTGTCTATGTGTCTGTGCTATATGAATGTGAGTGTGCAAGTGCACACACCCATGCCCATGCACGCAGAAACTTGGGATGACTTCCTCTATTGCTCTCTATCTTATTGCCTTGAGACAGTCTCTCACTGAACTGGAAGTTCACCCTTTCATTTAAGCTGGCTGATCAGCAAGCTGCTGGGATCTATCTGCCTGTATCCACTCGCCAGTGCTAGGGTTACAGGCACATACAGTCCACACATTGCTTTTGAGGGCAGGTGCTGTGGATTCAAACCCAGATGCTTAACTCATGTTTACACAGTTAGTATTCACATCTACTGAGCCACCTCAGCAGCCCAAGAATGATTTTAAGGTGTTTATTCTATAGCTAAACAGGAATGTTGATTGGCATTAGGTAAAATAAAGAACCCTGCAGGTAGAACTGGTTGGAGGCATGAATTAGGAGTTCAATTTTGGAGGCTGTGGATTTAGGATATCAAAAGCAGAGACACTGAATGCTAAAAGAACAGGCCAATTGATGTCTCAAACATGAACGACTTTCTACTGCCATGATTAAGGACACAGAATCCTTCCATAGCATACACTCTACTGCAAAGGCTTCATTCATACATTTAAAAAAAGATAGCATTCTCTGGAAGAAAACTGGCTATACATTGATAGCCACAAGTATGGAGAAACAAAGTGTAACCTCTTCTAAAGTAGAGCCGAAAGACCCAATTCCTCCTACAGAACATTTCAGCATCCATGAAGTAAACACAGGACGAGGATTCTTAGTACAGCAGTAATAGTATAGACAGTTCTATGTCGTTAGTCAGTCTGAAGAAAAGAGAGAAGAGTGGTGTCACAATTCCTGGCTCTAGAGCTGCAGTCATTCTGTGCCTCAGAGGGACAGTCAAGTTGATTCCAGAAAAAATCGTTCCAATTTAAACATCTAAATTGTAAGACCTCAAGGTTTCTTAATTTCCAGTATAACATACTTTGCTTTGTTCCATGCTACTTCCTGCAATAACCGTCAGTAGGAACAAAACCTGTGCAGATGGGAAAACTGAAGTGTGTAGTCAGTGTGACACATATACTACAAAGGGATTCCAAATCAGAATCTCCATCTCCCATATCCCTGCTACCTACTCCTCAAAGAATCTACCTAGTAAAAAGCTACCAAAATATAGTAAATATGAAGTGATAAAGGTATTTTTTTACAAATGTGATTTGAATATACTTCAATAATCACAATATGGACAATTACCATCGACCACTGTTGAATACTGTATGAATGAAATAATTCCATAGAGGTTATGCTGGCTTTCTACTTGTCTACAACTTAAAAAAAAAAAATCCATACAATGCTTTGTAGAAAATGCTTTCTTTTCATTCTGCATGACATCAGAGCTACTATTTTTTGTTTTTATCAGCTGAAGACAATAATGAGCAAAATGCTTCTATATCCTTTGGTATATATTTTGCATATGGCCAATAAAATGTATTACAAAACATTTTCCATTTTAAGCTTGTTATTTGGCAGAAAATCTCCCACAGAGCTTAACTTATTATTATTATTTGCTACAGACTCTTCCTAAAAGCAAGAGCAGCCCGTTTTCTCCAGATGACTCATTAACTAAAGGCACAGCAGAATGAAGTGTTCCAACTTGAAATACCAACAGCTAAATATAACCTTCCACACAACATTAGAAAACTCAGTCTCTCTTAGTCTGAGAGCCATCATGAAGGGTCACCCTCACAAAGCACCTGCAGCTCCTGGTGTAATCAGGAACAATAAGGAAAAAACACTGGGCTTCTGTGGAGGTTTCTTTAAAAAGAATTCAGAAAAAAAAAATAATAAAATCCAAAATCTTCACAAATCATTAAAACAAACAAACAAAAATGATGGCATTCTTTCTCTTTCACCCCTAAGTTAAAATACTAATGTTTTATGTAAAAGCACTTATCAATATATTAACTTGTCAAAAATACCAAAATTTATAAAGCCATCCAAAGTGTAAACTGGAAAACCTTTCAGCCATTACAAGTGAGACACAATCACAACTAGCTCATTGGAAGTTACCCTTCAGAAGAATAGTGAAATACTTAGTAAATCTTACAAAAATATTAAATTATTTTCCTAGATGCGTATCTTGAATATAAAATGTGGCATCCAAAATTGACAATCGGAAGTACTGATCGTGTTTCAAGAGAGTGGTAAGAAAGGCTAGGAGCAACTGACACGGTGAGGCTGAGAGCAAGACAGAGGAGAACGCAGCAAGAACTTCTGACAGCCTGCCTCCTTGGGTCTCGGCACCCCGGAAGCCCAACCAAGCCGCTATTCTTGTGTGAGTGCAGTCTGGACACATGACTAAATCCTTGTTTAGCCAGGATTGCTCTAGTTAGACTTCCTGTCTTGATAGCATGAACCCTAAACACATGGAAAATATTATTCTGAGAAAGAATGAACTGGTTTTCCATATGGTTACAGGAAGACATGGATTTTCAGGTACACTATGACATCATACACTTCATCTTTCCCTGTCTGCAAAGGAGAATTATTTATGCCCACTGTGGGTACACTGTGTCTACTGCTTTTGCAGAGGACATTAAGTTCAGTTCCCAGAACCCACGTCAGGCAGCTCACAACCTCCTGTAACTACAGCTCCAAATGATCTTCTGGCTTCCAACGGACACCAGGACACATATGCTCATACCTGCACACAGAGACACACACATACATATTTTAAATTAAAATAAAATCTAAGAAAAAAATAGGAGTGGAGGCAGTCATCCAAAAAATTCAGTGTCTGACATAAAGTATTTCTAAATCAAATAAACTTGTAAATGCAAACAATTTTTTAAGTTTTATACAAAATAGATTTATATAACATGTGAATTTATAATAGTAAATATTTTTCTTGTCTACTAAGTCAATTCATTTTCCATTTACATAATAATAATAATAATAATAATAATAATAATAATAATAAGACACAATGTGTACCTAGCTGTATTTCTTGTTCTTCTGGGCAACCCATTAAATACAGATTTCCTTGAACTCTAGCTTGACCCTTCCCACTTCGATTTATTCTGAATGATCATATCCACTCATCCCCACATATATGTGTTGGTGATTCATAAATAATGCCAACTGGTATTTCCATTAAGCCCTAAGACAAAGAGCCATCTACTTAAGACCTCATCTTTCTAATACCCAGATATACGACCATGAAAAATTGCTGGCCCTCGGTTTCTCACCTGAAAAATTTATGATAATAATAGCAACTACTTCTGTGACTGTTTTTGTGACTATTACATTTGTAATACTGGCAAATCACTTGTTACCGTGAATTACGTGGTAGATCTGAAGTCTACAGTTTACCTGCCTCTGCCTTCACTGACCCATGCTGTCACTCTTGGAGAAGTTAACTTAACTATCAATGACTACCAGAATGGATAGTTTCTTTCTGCAGACCCAGTTTGAGGCCAGCAAGATTATGAAAAAATAGAAACAGGAAGCTCAGAAGCTGTTTAAACTCAAGAGAGTCAACATACAGGACAAGTCCTACAATCTCTATTTTGTTTCCTCCTGGGAATCAGAATGTGCCAGGGGCATTGGCCTTTCAGTGAAGTCCTGGCAATTAAAGCAGTTTCAATGGCCACAGTTGGCCAAACTGTTTGAAGAACATACTTCCATAAAAATCTAGGAGACTATTTAGGAAGTAATTTACAAAAGCATGTATGTCAAGCATATTAAATACTTAATTAAATGTCTTACATAAGGTTCTATACATCATCAATACAGCTTAATTCGAATTGACACATTCACCCTACTCATCGTATTGTAACCTGAGAATCATTTTTCTCATTGTCTTTGTCCATAGTATTTTCACAACAGGTATCAAAAGTGTTCTAAGATTACAAATAAGAGCCCCAAGAACTTAAGATAACCTGGTCTACTGTTCACCTCACTAAGCTCAAGCCAGAGCAAATCAGAACTTACCACTATTCCCCAGAGCAATGACTATAACTTCTCTATATTGTTTTGTTTCTTGTTTTTCTCCAATAAATACTCAACAATTTATCATGGCCAAAAGACTACATTGTCTACTGGCGATTTTCAGACACTGTGAATGAAAAATGGTGCTAACAAATATCTCATTTTATACCAAAAAAGTCATTTAATAATATTATACTAGAAGATAGCAATGAATAATAATATTATACTAGTGGATAGCAATGAACCATAAAGGTTCAGTAAAATAATGAATGAAATAAAAATGAAAATATAACATTTATACACACATATTTTCTGGGAAATGTCATCTGTTTTCATCATTATACTGTGTCAATGGTTCTTAATGCCATAGACAGCTTTAAAAGCAGCAAAACAATTTCTTCATTAAGGTGGTTACATCCAACAAAGGAATAAAAACTAAATCTTATAACTCTTAAAAGCTTAAGGGAATTATTACATTTTATGGCTATTCATAACATTTTAGTACATTCTAAATGATCCAACTACAGTGTCTTTTCATAAGTACTTTGGTATCACCATGCAATTTTAATCCATATGCTTAAGCCCCTTTCACAGTTTATAGGAACAAAGCAAGTCTGATTCACAAACAATGCCCTGCAGTCAAACAAGCTCATGAGGTATTAATTTACAACTTCATCTGTGATCAGTTAAACTGCATGTGAAATCTTAAACATCCTTAAAAAGCTCACCACAAATAGTTCAATAAGAGATTTTTTGGGTAACATTACTTTAACAAAAAACATGTAAGATTAAATTCTATTGTAAAATAAAACCAAATGCCACTTACTTTTGAGGATCACTCACTAACAAAACTTTTAAACTGTCACCTTTAGCATCTAAAATATTAATTAAAAATGTTAGCACTAGTATCAAAAACACGCGCTTTAGAAGATTTGGCAACAGAAGTCATGAATGAAAAGAAAGCAACTTTGTAAAGAAAATACATATATTCAACAAATCAAATGCTTTTTGAATTGGTCCAAGAAGCCAGGGATGCTAAAACGTCAGGACAACACAAATCAAACCAAACCAAAAGATTAAAATTACCAACCTTACCAAACAAAATGTCAGGTCCACATGAGTTACAGACAAAAACAGAAATAATGGAACGACATGATAAAACTTTTCAATTTAGCTTGTTTTACCAAAAACAATAGTTGCTAATGTTTCAAAATTTGCATTTTTGATCTTCACATTTATGTAAATTGAACCTTACAATGTTTGTTTATTCAGGACTTTTTCTGGCTAACAGTACCAATAATTATTTAGATTGTTGTCCTAGCTCAGAGGAATTCTTTCGCCTACTAAAAAGCCCAGCGCTGGAGGGTAGAGGGCTCCATGTTATCTTAAGGCTTAATATTATCCTTACAGACCTAAGTTTCTTCCTTAACGTGATGCATTTGTTCTAACAGTTTCAGAATAGCCACATTAGTTAAAAGTGTGACTTTACTTACTGTCTAAAAATTAGAAGAAAGAATGTCTTCTTCTTTCTTGTGCTTCTTCCCCCTCCACACCCCCAAAATGTTCTCAAAGAATTTCATCAAGTCTATTGGCCAGTCATTATTCAATAGCTTACAACAGGAAGAAAATAGTCACAATTGGTATGTATTAATACAGATTTAGTACCGGAAGGAAAAGAACCACACAGTAGCTCAAAATATCTGATGCAGGGAAACTGAGGCAGCCAATCAACATCATCAAACGTAAAGCACCAAATCAACACTATCCTACAACTACAAATGACCATCCACCAGTTATTATTTTCTTTACCTGCTACAAATGAATATCGCACATACTTTTCACAATTCTTAAAATGCTAATTATGAATACCTGAATCTGTATAGGAACATAATCCAAATGACTGAGGAAAAATAAAAGCTGCTATTTAGACCTTGGCAGATTAAACCAAAGGAACTCAATGCACACACAGATTTTTGATTGCTCCTAAATCCTCACTAGAACTACTCTCAACATTAAATGTAACAGCAAAGAAAATAACTGCAACACAGGACAGTGAAAAGCAGAGAACAGCAATGATTAATTCATGAGAGTCAAGAATGTTGAGCTCTACGTGCGAGGAGAAAAGCCCGGAAGAAATCTGGAATGCAAACAAACGCCCACTGTCATCCCACTCCAAACAAGCACGCCGGTAGCATTAGGATCTTTAAGTACAGAGTGATGCTAGAAACAGAGACGCACACCTTGAACCCCAAAGCAGAGGAGGCAAAGGCAGGCAAATATGAGCTCCAGGACAACCAAGGCTGCAGAGAGAGAGAGACTCTGACTCAAAAACTAAACAGAGGAACAGAACAGAGTGAAGGTGCACCATCCAAGTTAAAGAAGCAGCTAAACCCTGAGACTCCCCTCTAACACTGTGCACAAGATGGTCTGTTTCTGTCATCCAGGCAGACTGCAGTGCCATTTTCTACAGCAGATAAACAGAGAACAGAAGGATGCTATGGTAGCAGAAAGGCTAATACAAACTTGGCAAACTAAACTCAGACTTCCAATTTTATTTTCTTTCTTGGATCCTAGAAGGCAAGAAACAGTATCTCCCTAGAACCAAGCCAATCTAAGAAACAATCAAACATCAACATCATGAAACAACACCAAACATTTAACAGTGATTCAGTTGACAAGTCCTATCCCATGCAAATTACTATCATTTAATGTCCCACTATTTAACAGAGAGATCAAGATCACCATACATTTGAATGAAACTGCTGGAGAAAACCAAAAAAAAAAAAAAAAAAAAAAAGAGTAATGGAAACCTGAAGAAAAATAAAATATACTATGGAACAAATGAGAAAAAAAAATGGTATTCTCACAGAAATGAAGATAAATACTGCATCCATAGGAAAAGAACCAATTCTATCTTAAAATTAATTAAAAATTAAAAATTTTAATTTTAATTAAAAAAATTTTTAAATCTGTTATGACTTTCTCTCTCTCTCTGAATCATTTGAAAAGACTTTTATTACATTATTGTGTGTGTAAATGAGTGTGTGCACACATGTACTCATATGTAGAGGTCAGAAGACAAGTTGTGAGAGTAAATTCTCTCTTCTACTACGTGAGACCTACATAACCAACTCAGGTCATAAGCTTGGAAGCACGGACTTTACATGCTGAGCCATTTCACCAGCCCATACATATTATGTATGTATTCATACATAATATGAAAGTAATAATTTTAACAATTCCTCAAAAGGTAGAAAAGATAGCATAGATTATTTTGAGGTTAAAATTAAAAAAAAATAAACCAAGATGCCCAAATATTAAGAAGAGGTGGTTCAGTACTAAAGAGTGCTTGCTGCTCTCTCAGAGGGACAGAGTACAGTTTCCACCACCCACAACCACCCAAAACTCCAGCTCTATGGGACCAACAAAGGTATCTACTTCTTAATATGACACTATAAAACAAAAGTAGGGAAATTATAACTATAAATATTGGAAATCTGGCCGGGCAGCAGTGGCGCACACCTTTAATCCCAGCACTCGGGAGGCAGAGGCAGGTGGATCTCTGTGAGTTCGAGGCCAGCCTGGTCTACAGAGCGAGATCCAGGACAGGCACCAAAACTACACAGAGAAACCCTGTCTCAAAAAACCAAAAAATAAAATAAAATAAAATAAATTGGAAATCTGGAGGAAAATGAAATAGTGTTTAAAGTTTGTATTATTGCATTGCTAAAAAGAAAAGAAAAAAGAAAAACATGTCAGGTATGTAGGTACATTCTAGTTATACTGAGATCAGATTTAAGCAAGCCAAGGGGCTACATAGCAGGCATCCGATCTCTAAACCAACACATACACACACACATACATACACATACACATACACACACACACACACACACACACACACACACACACACACACTCCTAAAAGATTTTTTAATAGAAAAAACTAACAAATTTGGCAGCACAAATTTCTGCCTATCTTTGTCCAGTATTGACTAGCAAAGCATATAAACTGTAACAAAAATCATATGTAAGACATAATTACCAACTTTAATCATGCACTCATAATACATAACAAATAAAAATACTTCTATTTCCAACAATTGGAAAATAAATATTTTATCAAGTACATATAAAACATTAAAAAGAGTAATCATCTACTAGAGTAAGAAAAAAAATCAAAGAACAAGCACCACACAGAACTTGCTTTCTAAACAAAATGTAAAAATAAAATTTTAAAAAGAAAACAAATAGGTAACTTCTAAATGAAGGTACCATGGTGAAACACCATGCTTTATTTTCTAACCTGAAAACAAAAAACAAAAACAAAATCAACAAAAAAAAACATGAAAAGGAAGGGACAGGGAATAAATCCTTTTTTTCAAAAGCAAGTATTTTAAAACAATTCCTAGGGGATAGAGAGGTAGCTCTGTGATGGAAAGCACTAGCTTCTCCTACAGAGGACCTGCATTTGGTTTCTAGCACCCCTGTCCTATGGCCATAATTTCAGTTCCAAGGGGATCCAATGTCTCTGGCCTGCATTCACATTCACATATTCACACACAAACACACACACACACACACACACACACACACACACACACACCCCAAACAAACAAACAAACAAACAAAACACTGTGGCTGGAGAGATTGCTCAGCAGTTAAGACAACTGACTGATCTTCCAGAGGATCACGATTCAATTCCCAGAACCTACATGGCAGTTCACAACCATCTGTAACTCCTGTTCCAGAGGACTCAATGCCCTCTTCTGACCTCTAAGGACACCAAGAAAGTACATGGTACACAGACATAAATGCAGGCAAAACACTATATGCATAAAACAAATAATAAACAAATAAATAAAATCTTAAAACATTCCCAAATAATTCATGGATTCAAAAAGTGATGAGATTAGCACACTTAGAAATGAATGAATAAAAAAGCATGGCACAAAACATAGATAACATAACAAAGTGCTTTGATAAAAACATGAAGTCTTAGTAGGGCATGATGATACAGGACTTTAATTCCAGCATTTGAGAGGGAGAGGCAGGCAGATCAAGGTGAGTTTGGGGCCAACCTGTTGTGCAAAACAAATTCAAGGTCAGGGCTACACATGAGATCCTATCCCCGCACACTCCCCATAAAAAAAAAAAATCAAAAAATGAGAAGGACGAAGTAAGAGGAGGAAGAGGAAGAAGCTGCTTCGGTGCTAAGAGTCTGAAAAAATGAAAAAAGATATAGTAGAGTGAGCTGAAAGTTCATATTAAGATATCAGAAATAGGAAAGTTTAAAAAGAAACAGAGTAAGAGAAGATTAACTCAAAGTAAATGAATATAGTCATCACCCTGAACAAGCCTGGAAGCATTAGTCCCTAAAGCTCCAAGAGAGACACACAGTCCTGCTGACCTCACGACTGCAGCCAATGAAACCTGGAGCAGAGTAGCATGCACCTTCCAACCCAGCTGGGAAGATGGCAAGTTTGAGGAAAGCTTGGGCAACTTAGTTTCCTTTGCCAAAGAGTGGGGTTGGGGAGAAAACCTAGAGCAGAGAACTAGCTCTGTGAGAAACTGTATCACACTCCTTAACTAGGAAGCTGTGCAATCATAAAAAGAGAGCTTTAAAGCTGCAGAAGTTGTGGGAATTTGTTATGGCTGCAACGGAAAACGAATACATTCTCCCTTGCTGTAATAGCTATGTGCTGCCCCCCTAGTATTTACGTCTCAAGCTACTGCTACTAGAGACCAGAATGGTATAAGCATCCTATGTCATCATCTCCAACCTACAGAACTAGCCACCACAGAGCTTCTCCAGGATGTAGAATCCTCATCTCTAACCCTTTGATCTCTTGCTCCATTAAATGTCATAAAGCTGCCAACTCTACACTTAAAATAGGCAACAACTTTACTCAAGTCTCCAAAAGCCAGTGCAGTGGTATATTTGAACCAGCTCAAGCAGTCTTTGCCAGGGTGTTAATTGCTGTGGTATTGAAGAATGTTCCCATGTTAACAAAGCTTTGGCTTTGATGTTGACCAAAATTAGAGGTTCAGAGGACTCATGTGTTGCTTAATGATGGGGATGCATTCAGAAAAATGTATAAGGAGATTCTGTCATTGTGTAACACTAGAGTGTGCTTATACAATCCAGAAGGAATGGCCTGCTACAAATCTAGGTGCACGAAATGGCTATTTGCTCCCAGATTATAATCATGTGTAACATGCTATGGTATTGATTATTGTAGGCAACTATAACACAACTGTAGGTATTCATAGAAAAAGTACAGTAAATATGCAAAACAAAAGACAAAAATGGTGCATTCGACATCATGGAGCATGCAACATTGGAAGTTGCTCTTGGTGAGATGGTGGGTGAGTGGTGAGTGAATATAAATGTGCTTCAGTACTACTGAACACAGTGCACTCAATTTACAGGAACTTTATTTTCATTTTTAATTCTGTGTGTGTGTGTGTGTGTGTGTGTGTGTGTGTGTGTGTGTGTTCAAGTGTGGGAATGCAATTATCACAGTACAAAGATGGAGATCAGAAGATAACTTGCAGTATAAAATTCTCTCCTTCCACTATGTGTGTCCCTGTAATTGAATTCGGGTCACCAGGTTTTGTGGCAACAGCCTTTACCACCCAATGAGCCACTGTTCCAGCCTATTCTTTCAATAACAGTTAGCTTACTATCAACTTTCATACTTTTCTTGCTTCTTTGTAATAACTTAAAACACAAAATATGCTGTATTGTTCTACACAAAATGTTTTATTTCCTTTTGTCTTTATTTAATAAGCATTTTCTTATTTTAAATTTCTTTTCAAATTTAGTTTAAAAATGTGAGATGGGGATGAAGCACGATTTTCAGAGTGCTTTCACAAGACCCTAGGTTGAATCCCCAGAAGACCTAAACCAGATACAGTAGTGCATGCCCATAAAGCCAGCATTAATAAAGTTGAGGCAGGAGGATCAGAAGTTCAAGGTCATCCCCAGTCACATAGAAAGTTCAAAACAAGCCTGAGATATCTAGTCTCAAACCAAAAAAAAAAGGAAAGGAAAGAAAGAAAAGAAAGTTCTAACAAACACACATTAGCCTAGGCCAACAGAGAATCAAGGTCACAAGCATCACTGACTCCCACCTGGGACAAGAAGCAAAGGGCTTTTTTCCCCTGTGGTGACAAAGCATACTTCTGAGTCTGCTAAGAATCCTAAATGAACAGGCGGTGGTGGCACACACCTTTAATCCCAGCACTTGGGAGGCAGAGGCAGGTGGATCATTGTGAGTTCAAGGCCAGCCTGGTCTACAGAGCAAGATCCAGGAAAGGCACAAAGCTACACAGAGAAACCCTGTCTCGAAAAAAACCAAAAAAAGAAAATAATAATAATAATAATAATAAAATAAATAAATAAAATAATTTAAAAAAAAAAGAATCCTAAATAAAGCTCTTCAGGATGTGCACATGGTAATTTGCTGGCTTTTCTTCACCATACATTTGGTAATAAACAGATAATGAACCAGGACACTCCTCTCAATTAATAAAAATCTTTCAATATTCTGGTCTATTTTCCTGTTTTCTAAGGTCTTTGTTCAGGCCTACAAAGGCTTCTGTTAAACCCTTTGCAGTAACCTTTTGTTGTTGTTGTTGGGACAAGGAGTCCTTCTTTTTCTTCACTTGCAATTTCTTTGTTTCTCATCTCTTGAACTATGCAGTCACTAGACAGCAGGTCCTTTCCAGCTCCATTACAATCTTATGTGTCTCCATCATAATAGAGAAGGAAGGAAGGAAGGAAGGAAGGAAGGAAGGAAGGAAGGAAGGAAGGAAGGAAGGAAGGAA
>CABHPP010140277.1:17857-40501 GCA_902168425.1 Peromyscus attwateri
CTCCCCCCGCCCACCCCCCATTTCCATCTCCTCCAGGGCAAAGACTCCTCCGAGGATTGAGATCAACCTGGTGGACTCAGCCCAGGCAGGTCTAGTCCCCTCCTCCCAGGCTGAGCCAAGGGTCTCTGCTAAGCCCCAGGTTTCAAACAGCCAATTCATGCACTGAGCACAGGACCCGGTCCAACTGCCTGGATGCCTTCCAAACAGATCAAGCCAATCAACTGTCTCACCCATTCAGAGGGCCTGATCCAGTTGGGGGCCCCTCAGCCATTGGTTCACAGTTCATGTGTTTCCGTTCGTTTGGCCACTTGTCCCTGTATTCCATCCATCCCTGGTCCCAACAACTCTTGCTCACATAAACCCTCCTCCTTCTCGCCAATTGGACTCCCAGAGCTCCACCCAGGGCCTGACCGTGGATATCTGCATCTAGTTCCCTCAGTCACTGGATGGGGTTTCTAGCACGACAATTAGGGTGTTTGGCTATCCTATCACCAGGGTAGGTCAGATCGGGCTATTTCTTGACTATTGGCAGCAGTCTATTGTGGGGGCATCTTTGTGGATTTCTGTGGGCCTCTCTAGAACTTTGCTTCTTCCTATTCTCATGTGGTCTTCATTTACCATGAACATTCCTTGTGTTCCCTCTCTGTTCTTGATCCAGTTGGGATCTCCCACTCCCCCAAGTTCTCTTTCCCTTGCCCCTCACCCCTCATTACCCCCACTCACATCCAGACTGCTCATGTTCTTTTTATATTCTTATACGTTCTGAATATTTATCTTATATCAGATGTTTAGATGACAAAGATTCTCCTCATTCTATGGGGTTCCTCTTCATGCAACCAAATGCTTCTTTAGCTCTTTATTTTTATGAGGTCCTACTTTTCAATTGTGGTCTTAATTCTTAGGCAAATGGAATCCTATTCAGAAAATCTTTTCCTACATCTACATCATATAGGATACAATCTACGTTTTTTCTTTTCTTTTTTTTTTTTCTTCCAGCAGTTTCAATATTTGAGCTTTCACATTTAGGTGTTTGATACATGTTCAGGGAGATATTTAGGGTCTACTTTTATTCTTCCCCATATGGACACCCAGTTTTCGCAACACCATTTGGTGAAGAAACTTTCTTTTCTACAATGTATGTTTTTGACATCTTTTCAAATACTAAAAAGCTAAAGTTGCATACTTGCATGTTTCTAAGTTTGATTTTATTCCATTAGTCTACATGTCTATTTTTGCACCAGTACTATATTGTTTTTATTACTATGGCTCTGTATTATATCCTGAGATATATTGCATTGTTCTTTGTGCTCAGGATTGTTTTGGCAATATGTAGTTTTTTGTGGATTCATGGAAATTTTAAGACAGTATTTTTTCCCATTTATATGAAGAATGAGATGTTTATTTTGATTGGAATTTTATCAAATCAGTAACTGGCTTTTGGTAAAATGTTATTTTAACAATATTAATTCTACCAAATCCATTAGCATGGGATTTCTTTCCATTTTCTACTGTCTTTCTATCTTTGTTGACAGGTTAAAGTTCTTGTTGTAGAGTTCCTTAATTTCCTTGGTTAAATTTATGCCTAGATATTTTACTTCCTTTGAGGTTATTATGAACAGGAGTGTATCCACAATCTCCTCTCTGATTATTTATTGTTGGTGAATAGAAAAGCTATTGATTTAGGCAAGGTGATTCTATATACAGCCACAATGCTGAAGTTGCTTATTGTTTATAAGTTTTGTGATAAAATTTTTGATTAGGTTGGCTTTTTATACAAGATTTATTCACATACCTATTATGCCTTCCTCAAGAATAAAGAATAGTCTCCCTTTGACAAACCTTTGAGAAATACATTGATGAAAGTAATTCTAGAATCCATTAGTGTTTTTATTATGTTGTTATTAATAATCATGATAAACATAATTTGGAGAACTTAATATGTTTGGTCTTTACAAATGTCATCTCATTTAGCACTTAATGTCCTATGTTTTAGATGAAATTATTTCTGTATTTCACAGATTCAGAAAGTTGTGCAAATAAATTAGTTTTCCCAAAATGCTATGCAAAACACAGGAAATGAATTATAGATGCCACAGTTTTAATGACTAAGAACTATTTTGATAGAAGTGATAAATAGTAGCTCCTGGAACATACATTCTCTTGAAAAGTAGCAAATCAAAATAATGAATTTGATTCACCACTGAGAATTTTCAAGTATTTTAAGAGGGCTTTACATCATGTTTTCATTTAGTTTGTAAGTATAGCTGTTTCTTAAGTTGGATAATACACCTGTTCAAAATAGACTATATCATTTGAAGCTGCAATAACAAAAAAGGAAACACAAAAATATAGATGTGTAACTTTGATTGAGGCATATAAAGATTAAATATTATAAATCAGAAAAAATAATAAAATAATTTGACCTTAAATATATAATTTTTGAAAGACAATATTTTTAAAACAAAACAATAAACTTTTGATGGAGAAGACTTATTTCCTTTGTATTTGATGAAAACTATTCAGGGATATTTAAAATATCGCAGCAAATTAGAAAGCTAAACTAATAAACTGTTAACAAAACACACAAAAGTAACTCAGAATTTAATACTCAACATCATATACACATGGTTCTAACATCTACCAGTATTAGTGAGATTCATATACAATATAATTGATGTTTTGCTTTTACACATGTAGTGATTTTAAAATATGAACTAGATTTATCTTATTTTAATTAAAACAAAGGGGGCATGGAATATTAAAGGCTTATTTTAATAGCAAAAAGGGCATTTGCCATAAATACTTTAGATCAGTTCATAATGGTATTACTATTTTAGAACAGTCAATTTTATTAAGATAAATAGGTATTACATTATATATATATATATTAGATAGCATATAGATGTATATATACTTAAAGAGTTAAATCATCATAGATCAATATCATTCATGATGATAGATTAAAAACAATATGGAATACCACTTTTAAATACAAAATTTAAAAATATTGCCATAGGAAGATATCAAATGGGCACTTAATTTTTCATGTGCTTTATTCAATTTGTGAATCTAGTAATTGCAACTGCTTTAAATGGTAAAAGGTAATCCTCTCACAGTCTTTTGTACCACATGGTATTGCATTAGAATGGATATTAGTAGTTCTATTTCTTTTTATTGCTAATCCAATCCATTCTTTCCTTCTTAGCTTAATCACTTCCAAACATTGTATAGAATATATATGTCATACTCTAATGACCTCCCATTATTCTTCTCTGTTCTTGTCAATAATGTCAGATTGTATCTGATTTTCATTTTAACATTAATTTTTATTGACTTCTGGTCATATATATATTATATTATATGATATTATATTATATTATATATAATATATATATATATATATGTTCTCTTAGTGAAATCACTTATTTTCAATTTGTACTTTTCCTATCTACTTAACATTAAATTATAAAGCAATAGTTCTCAAGCTGTGGGTTGCAAACCCTTTGGTATTCTGCCTATTGGACATTTACATATAATTCATAACAGTAGTGAAATTGCAATTTTGAAGTAGTAAAGAAAATAATTGTATGGTTATGGGGTTACCACAACATGAGGAATGGTATTAAAAGGTTGCAGCATTAGGAAGTATGAGGGACTCTGGTGTAAAGGGTATCATCACACACTTTCTAGAATCAAGAATAACTGCAACATCTTCATAAATTCAAATACAAAACTCACTTATGGCACTACCATTAACTAGTTTTCTAGTTGAGTTACAATACCAGATATCTCTGAATAAAGTTTGATCCAATAAGGATATCTATCTCAAAAATATTATCTGCTTTCAGTACCTACCATCCACTGAAATTTCAATTTCCAATGCCAAATTAGTTTGATAACTTCTGTTTTTTAGTCTTAGCTCCTTCACCCATCTCTGAATTTGCTCAATCACTCTGTAAAATTGCAACTCAAAATAATAGAATATTTAGTTTACATGCAGCTAAATATAAAGAAAATCACAAAATTATCCTTCAATTGCATATTTAGTGTGATTACATTTTATTGTCCTATTTCATTCACATTCATAATCTCTTAAATGACTATATTTTTCCTCACTTCTGACTATCCCAAATGTCTCTAATCCCATTCTCACTATCAATAGAAATTCTTTCTACCTACTGCATTGTGGAAATTGATGCATTTAAAAGAGTATTTCCAAAGTCTTTCACTGCTACATCACTTTATCTGCCAATTGCTTTACTTTTCTGACTTTTTTGTGGAGGTCCACAGAGGTTTCCTAGTGAAATCTGAGCTTGCTTTAGCCAGCAGGACTACATTAGAGAATGGCTTGACCACGTGCATGGTTACCAGGTAATTGGAAGGGTCCGTGCTTGGCTGTGCTCCGGGGAGGTCTTTTGCGCCGCCCCTTGGCATTCCTATAAAAGCCCTTTAGAAGAGACAAAAGGGGCTGATGGATATTGATCCAGGCCCTCCCAAAGTTATCCTCTGTTTCTGTCTGTTTCTCTTCCGACTATATTTCTATCTAACATTTCTCATCCCTCTGTCCTCAAGAGTACCCTGAGGAAAAAGTGGGAGCTGGCCTCCCACAATTTTGCCTCGTAAAAACAAAGAATTCATTATTTATCTCCCATAGTGGTGGGCAGAATAATGCATCCCCCAAAGAGGTTTGCATTTTAATCTCTAGAATCTTGTAATATGTTTTCTCATATGAAAAACTGCTTATAGAGATGTCCTTGAGAATTTGATAAAATAACAGATTTTTTTTCTTTAATCTGAGAGGACACAATGTAATCACATTAGTCCTTAGAAGACAAAGAAGAAAAAGAGTCATAAAAAAAGATGTGATGATTGTAACATAGCAGGAGAGAAGCAGTTACTGGTGCTAAGGAGTCAAGGGATGCAGGTGGACTACAGAAGTTATGAAAAGCATGCAAAAAGCTTCTACTTCAAACCTCCAGAAAGCATATGGTTCTGTAAGCACCTTCATTATAAGAGCTTTTTAAATAATTTCCAGACTAGTAACAAAATTTTTTACTGTTCCAAGTAACTAATTTTATAATTGTGTTTTAAAAATAGAAAACAATTGTTCTTAAAAATAGCAATATATTTTTCTTAACAACGTTATTTAAAAATATACTCCCCTGTAATTATCCAATAATAAAAATCATCTGTCCCTCTATTCTTTCCCTATCTTGAACTCATTTTTATCATACACTTAATATTAAACTCTTCAAAAAGATAATCCAGCTCCAATTCATTTCTTTTCTTTCTTACAATCATTGTAATTACAATCATAAGATTCTCAGAATTATAAGATGGCTAAATTAATAGTTTATTTTCAGTGATATCCTTATTGAGTTGTCACTAGTACTTAAATTTGTTTAACATAGTAACTTCATGGATAGATTTTTGTCTCTGGCTTTTAGGACAGCACATTATTTTTGTCCTAATTTTTCAGATATGTCTTTTCTTTCTCATTTGGTGAACTTAAATATTCTCACAAAATTTATTAAAAGATTCACAGTTCTCTTCATGGTGTTTCTTCACATTTTTCAACTCTTATTTTAATTGACATATCTTCAATGTTTATTCATTAATATATCATTATAAGGTAACAACTCCTAAATATATGTCTCTACTCATGAATCATAGCTACATAGTATATCCACCTGACAATTGATCACTTTTATTTTAGTAACATTGTACATCTCTAGAAACAATCATTCTGCATGTGGTAATCCACACACCAAAACACAAATCTTGCATTTTCTCTTATATAAAGATATTAGCTCTTAAGCTTTCAATGCATGTGTTTCAATCAGAATAACCATAGAGATTATGAAGCTACTTAGGGACTAGTGTGGAGGAAAAGGCATGGATATTCCAAGGAAGCAGAAATAAAGTATAGTATTATGAAGGAATAAAGGTAAAACTAGAATAAGAGGATAAAATTGGAGGGGAATGGGAAAGGCACTGACTATGGAGAAGGACAATTAACAGTAAAAACATTTGAAATGTAATATTGAAATCAGCTACTGTGTAGCAGGCTTTCCTGGGTCACCAGCCCCAAATCATGACATGGAGACTTATTATTAGTTATGAATGCTCAGCCTTAGATTAGGCTTATCCCACTCACACTTATAACTTATTTTAACCTGTTTCTCTTCATCTGCATTTTACCTTAGGGCTTCTTACCTTTCTTTCATTCTATATACCTACATTCCTGCTTCCTCTGTGTCTGGCTGGCTTGTGGTTACCTAGCTGGCTGGTACCTGGCATCTCTCACTCTTTTTCCCTAGTTCTGTCATGATCCTAGATTACTCAATTACTCCTCCTACTTATTTTCCCGCCTATCAAACCTGTCTATCCCTCTAATGCCCAGCTATTGGCCAGTAAGATTTTTATTAGACCAAACAGGTACCTTAGGCAGGCAAGGTAAAACAAATTCAACCCTTCTTTACATAGTTCAACAAATATTCAGTAAACAAATGTAATCTTTATATAGCTAAACAAATGCAGCACAAACAATTATTCTGCAATATAAATGAAACACATTTTTACTTTGTTGTTGAATATTAGTTTAAGATGTGTTACATTTGTTTGTGTTGTAGAATACCTGTTTAATGATTCAAACATAGGTTGCATTCTTTTATGTTGCATTTGTTTAACTCTGTAAAGCTGTGTTACTTTGTCTGCCTAAAACACCTGGTTTGTCTAGTAAAGAGCTGAACAGTCAATAGCTAGGCCACAGAGAGAAATAGGTGGGGCTGGTAGGCAGATAGAATGAGTAGAAAGAGAAATCTAGGGAAGAGTGGAGGAGAGAGAAAAGGATAAAAAGAGGAGGATGCCTGTTGCCAGCCACACAGTCACACAGTCAGCCTCAGAGAAAGAAGGAAACAAAGATATACAGAATAAAGAGAGGTACAAAGGACAGAGACAAAATGTAGTTAAAGATAAATGGGATAATTTAAGTTAGAAAAGCTGGCTAGAAACAAGCCAAGTTAAGGCTGGGCACTAATAAGTAAGAATAAGTTTCCCTGTATTTATTTGAGTGCTGGGTGGTGGGCACCCAAAGATTAAAAAAAAAAAAACCCTACATTACTTAGCTAAAGAAATATTCTGTGACATAAACAAATGCAACATATCTTTACATAGTTAAACAAATATTCTATTCCACAATACTACTCTAAAATATATAACATACAAAAAGAATTTAAAAGGATTCACCACATAATAGGAAAAGACACTGCCAAAACTAGACATTACATGGCACCAAATAAAGCCTATAGTGAAAAGAATGAGTTATATATAATTGAAGGGGCCACTTGAAAACCACCAAAGATCACAAAATATTGCCAAGGCTATTGGTTATCCTCTGCAACCTGGCATTAAGACACTATTACTGAAGATATTGTTCACTTAGGTCAACTAAAACCATGGAGAATTTGAGTTGGTGCCCAACTAGAAGCTCCACCTTTACTGACTAAAATTCATGAGAATGAAAGGTACTTTACACACTACTAGGGGAGTAATGTAAATGTAAGTATCACACAGCTACAAACTAAGTTACCTACAAAAGAAACCTGCTTGAAAGATATACAATAGTGGCAAAAACGTTAAAGGAACAAACCATTTTTTAAATTAGGTTTTACATTTTTTAAATTACACTTATTGTATCCTCCCTTCCCTTTCCTAACTCCAAAACCCTCCATATACCCATTCTTATTCTTTTTCAAATTCATGGCCATTTTTATCATTCATTGCTTTATACTTCTCTCTCTCTCTCTCTCTCTCTCTCTCTCTCTCTCTCTCTCTCTGTGTGTGTGTGTGTGTGTGTGTGTGTAACTATTGATTTTCCCCATGATTTAAAAATGGATAGTTTCTCACATAATATAGCCTAATTATCATTTATCATTCCATCTTCTTCTACTCCTCCCAGTTCCTCCCATATGCCCTCCCATCTGGATCCACTCCCTTTCTGTCTCTCCTCAGAAAACAAACAGGCTTTTAAGTGATTATAAGATAAGATAAGATAAGATAAGATAAGATAAGATAAGATAAGATAAGATAAATACAAATTGGAAAGGAAGAAGTCAAGCTTTCCCTATTTGCAGATGACATGATAGTATACTTGAGTGACTCCAAAGATTCAACCAAGGAACTGATACAGCTTATAAACACCTTCAGCAACATAGCAGGATACAAGATCAACTCAAAAAAATCAGTAGCCCTCCTATATACAACTGACAAACAGGCTGAGAAGGAAATCAGAGATACATCACCCTTTACAATAGCCACAAATAATATAAAATACTTTGGGGTAACACTAACCAAGCAAGTGAAGGACCAATAAGACAAGAACTTCAAGTCCCTGAAAAAACAAACAGGCTTTTAAGTGATTACAAGATAAGATAAGATAAGATAAGATACGACAGACGACAGGATAAGATAAGATAAGATAAGATAAGATAAGATGATAAGATAAGATAAGATAAAGCGAAAGCTTCTACATTTGAATTGGACAAACAACAAAAACAGAAGGAAAAAGAGCCAAACAAAGGCATAAGAAACAGAGATCCACCTTTTCAAACATCCAGTAATTACATAAAACACTGAACTGGAAACCATAGTATACATGCAAAGGACATCAAGCAGACTCATGCAAGCTCTGTACATGTTGCCTTAGTCTCTGTGAATTCATATGTGCTTTTGTCATGTTGATTTAGAGGGACTTGTTTTCTTGGTGTCCTGCATCCCCTCTGCCACTCTCTGCTTTCTCTTCCACAGGGTATTCCGAGCCTCCAGGGGAGTGATTTCATACAGATATCCCATTTAGGGCTGAGCGTTCCAATGTCTCTTATTCTCTGCTTAATTATTTGGCTGTTCATCTCTATATTTGTTCCCATGTGCAAGAGGAAGTTCTGCTTATGATGGCCAAGGAAGGTACTTACGTATGAGCATAGCACAATGTCATTAGGATTCATTTTATTGTTTTACTTGAGTTTTTGTTGTTTGTTTTTAAGAACAGTATTTGGTTTTATCCTATGCCTCTGCACTATTTACTCTCAGGTTCTTGGCCACATAAGCAGTGCTGGGTATGAATTCCAACTCTTGGAATGGGCCTTAAGTCATATCAGATATTGGTCTGTTACACCCAGAAGTTTTGTGCTACCATTGCACTAGCATATCTTGCAGGTAGAACACTATTATTGATCCAAGGGTCTGTCGTTGGGTTGGTGTTTATGTTTCCATTTTGGTAGCTTGCATAGTAGTACATTTCTATACCAAATGCACAAGAACATAGGGGTGAAGGTTCTATGTAGGCAGCAGCTAGACCTCTCCATGTTCAAAGAGTTATGTAGATATTGTCTTCAGCAATGAGGCCTTCCCATCATTTTGTAGAGAACAACCTATAGTCTTAGCAAAAGCCTGGTGCTTTGGATATCTGTATGCTATGAATGTGTTGCTCTGATTGCTTAATAAATAAAGTGCTGATTGACCAATAGCCAGGCAAGAAGTATAGGTGGGACAAAGAGAGAGGAGAATTCTGGGAACAGGAGGGCTGAGTCAGGAGACACTGCCAGCTGCCACCATGAGAAGCAAGATGTTCAGATACTGGTAAGCCACGAGCCACATGGCAAGGTATAGATTTACAGAAATGGGTTAATTTAAGATATAAGAACTAGATAGCAAGAAGCCTGAGCCATTAGGCCAAAGAGTTTAAATAAAATAAACATCTGTGTGTTTATTTGGGTCTGAGTGGCTGTGGGCCCCGGGTGGGACTGTTGATAACTCCAGCTACAAATGGTGCCAGAACATGGAGCAAGAATTTCCACCTAAAACCTGAGAAAGAAGATTATAAAATAGAGCTAAAAACAGCTTCCTAGGTGTCTCTCTCAAGTTAGCGGCAGGCTGCAGGCTTGAGCTACTCTATGGAGGGTTCATGGTATGCAGGCTTGACCTATGCCACATTACACAGAGGTGTTTCCAAACTGCACACTATGCTGCATGGTGGATATAGTTCTTGCTAGTTTAAAAAAAATAAAGAAATAAAGAAAAAAGGTTTCTGGGCTACACGCTGCTTTGATAGAGGCATAGACCCACTGCCTTCCAGGGTCCAACAGTGAGCATGGTTCCTCCCAAGCTGGAGGTGGGTGTACCATCACCATGTTGGAAAGCTGAGGAGGGCAGAGTCATTCAGTACTAACCACTGCAGTTTAAAGCCATAAATTCACAATAAGGCAGATTCAGATGGAACAAGGCTTTAAATCATTTACAATGTGTATAAAAATGTACATAGGCTTGGAAGAGAGAAAAAAAATAATATATGCAGTAATGTAAAAAATAGTTTTAAAAAATAAAGTCTTTAAACAAAAAATAAAAGTAATATTAAAAAATAAGCCATGTAAAGATGGATATCACACAGAGATTCTGGATTGTGTTGTCTTTTGGATTTTTAACTGCACAAAGTTATTCAATTGTAAAGATGGCTCAGTTAAACCAATATGTATATTTTTTAAAGGTATCTTGACTTCAAAATTTGGATCCAAGGATATGTTGCTTTGGAAAGGAGACTCTGCTTTTGTTTCCACAGAAATCAAGAGGCTATGGATTTGTTCCAGATTAAGATACATCCGGATTGACCAGCCAAGACCCCCTGAAAGGTCTCCGATGACACTATGGCCCAGATGATCCAACATCCAAGATGGTTTCAAGGCAACTGGCTCAGACAATACAACCTCACAGACTACTCCATAATCCTAAAATTTTCTTTGTGTCCCCGTAAGAATACAGTGCCCTCATCAAGCAGGAAGTAGTCTGAGAAACTACGCCCACATTCCCCCCAAAATAGATTATGGATGTTTTTCTTTGTTTAGGTTGTTGGTTACAAATTGTTATTGGTCATAGTCAATATATTTCTGAAAGAAGAAAGAGAGATATGATATAGATATATAGGATATAGATATGATAGGATAAAAGGGTAGATTGTTGAACTTACTTTTAAAGAACAACAACTTGTTTGAAATGTTTCACATTGCTATGGATTTTAGTTTATTGATACAAATTTAAAGTTAATTTTGTTATACTGTGTGTATATTTCTAATCTTGTTTAAGGTATTATGTTTGTGCAGCTCATTTGAAATTGTAATGTATAATTAAGAAATAGATTAGTAATTAGTCTTCTATGATAGTCAAACTTATAGTCATGTTAAGTTTTCTAGGTATAAATAGATATAATGCAATTAGGTAGGTAATCGTCAAACACTTCAAAGACCTACAGAATATGGCATTTAAAATGTTTTTAAAAATTTAGAATTCTGGGCAGTGAGATATGTCTGCTCCTGGCAACAGCAATTTACTTCAGAGAGGAGGATGGGCATTGAAGACACTCCGTATGAAGTTTATCTTCTTCTTGGCAAAAATAGCCATTTGGGCAAGACACTGTTCGTACCTGGACTACTTGATCAACTGGACATACAGGACCCCATAAGAAGGTGACCAACTTTGATTGGCAAAATGGTCCTTCAGGTTCCTGTTTCATAGAGGAAACTGCCAGACATTCTAAAGGACACAGAGAGAAGTGACTGAGAGACTCTAGGCCTGTGGGCTAAAGACAGATGTCCCAACTTTACAGAGGAACTTTGGATGACTGTCCAGACTGCCAGCTGTCTGTGTCTACTCTCACAGGACTTCCAAAAGTTGCTTGTGTCCTTCTCCCATTTCTCAGGTAATATTATATTCTTCTGAGGTCTTTGATGTAGTTGAAGACTAGATAGTTATAATTTTCCTTAGTTATGATAAAAGATAAGTTAGATATAAAACCTTAGACTCACAAATATAGGATAGATAGGATATCTTCTTTAATTTTACCAAATACAAATAGATTAGATATTATAACTATAATTCTTGCTTGATAATTGTTTTGTTATATGTAACATTACTATATTAAAGTTAAAACCTTCCTTTTTAAAAAAAAGAAAAGGGGAAAGTGCTGTGGATATCTATATGCTGTGAATGTGTTGCTCTGATTGGTTAATAAATCAAGTGCTGATTGGCGAGTAGCCAGGCAGGAAGTATAATTTGGACAATGAAAGAGAATTCTGGGAACAGGAAGGCTGAGTCAGGAGACTCTGCCAGCCACTGCCATGAGAAGCAAGATGTGAAGACAGAACTCAGAAGAGGTACCAAGCCATGTAGCTAAACATAAACAATAATTATGGGTTGATTTAAATGTAAGAGCTAGTAAGTAATAAGCTTGAGCAAATGGCAGTAATAGACTTGAGCAAATGGCCATACAGTTCATAAATAGTATAAGCTTCTGTATGTTTACTTGGGTCCAAGTGGCTGTAGGACTGGCAGGTGAGAGAGATTTGTCCTGACCACCAACAGGTTGGGACACACGAAAACTCCAGCTACAGCCTGGATCATTTGGGGTTCCCATAGAACCCCTTTGGCCAACAACTAAATTAGATGTAATCCAATCCTGGGACTTGAAACTTCATTTGGTAACAAGATGGTCAGTTGAGGCTCTATCTCTCTCATTTTTTGACAATTTCAGTTAGATGTCCATCATATATGTATATATTTTAGGAAACTCATACTATATTAGGGTAACAAAGTACCCCCATATGTCCCTTAATTTTAACTGTCTCTCTCTATATTCCCATCCTCATCTCCTTCTTGCTTCTTCCTCCCAACTTCATTCTTCCTTTCCAGATCCCTCATTCATAACTGTGTAGTCTATTTTCATTTCCTAATAGTATCTGTCCCCATAGATTTTTTTTTTGGGGGGGGGTTGAGACAGGGTTTCTTTGAGTAGTTTTAGTGCCTGTCCTGGATCTTGCTCTGTAGACCAGGCTGGACTTGAACTCACAGAGATCTGCCTGGCTCTGCCTCCCAAGTGCTGGGATTAAAGGTGTGTGCCACCACTGCCCAGCCATAAATATTTTCTTACATACATAAGTATAACTTGCTCAGTCAATGTAATATTACTTAATTTATGTTTTCAGGGTTGACTATTTGGTATTGAGTATAACATGAAATCTAAAAGGTCTTTTAATAAAAGCCTTTTAGATTTGGGGTGAAAGTTGAAAGCTCAAAGAAGCAGAGAAAGCCACAGCTACCACCTCTTACCTCACCAACTCCTTAGCCTGAAAGAACTCCAGCCAAAAGGCCTTCAGCCAAAAAAGCCTCTAGCTGAAAGGGATGCTTCTGCCAAAAAGCCTTTAGTTCCTGTTTCCACATGCCTTATATACCTTTCTCAGCCAAGCCATCACTTCCTGGGGTTAAAGGCATGTGTGCTTCCCAAACAAAGGCATGAGATCTCAAGTGCTAGGAATAAAGGCGTGTGCTACCACTGTCTGGCTCTGTTTATCTCCTAGACTGAGTCAATCTCATGTATTCCAGGGTGGCTTTAAACTCGAAGGGATCCAAATGGATCTCTGCCTCATGAGTGCTAGGATTAAAGGTATGTGCCACCACTGTCTGACTCCTGTGTTTAAACTAGTGGCTTGTTCAGTATTTTGATCTTCAGGCAAATTTTAATTGGGTATGCAATACATCACCACATTTCCCCTTTTTTGTCTAAAATAATAAAAGAAGGTAATAATTAATATAAGAAGAACTATATACAATAAGTAAAATAAGAATATATAATGAATAAAGTCAAGAATTACATTAACAATGTCTAGCCCATTTACATTTGACAGATGCAGAGAAAATACTCCATTATTTATCCTGTTTTGGTGAGTCCAAAGTGTTGTATCTAATTTACTTTCTATCCTAACTTTTATTACCAACCCCAAACTATCTTTTGATGTCTTTCAAATGTATACACTTTACACCTCTTTAGTGAATTTCTTTTCTGAATTTGTTAACAACAACAACAAAAAACTATAACTGTGATCTCTAATCTTCAACTCCCTCAGAGAACCGAGAAGGAAAAAATATTACCTAAGTAAACAGGAAGTACAAAAAGTGACTTCCAAAAAAATGTGAGAAATTATAGAAACAGCTGGCTGCCTGGACAGCCACCCAAGATTCCTCTGCAACATTGGGGCATCCATCTTTGGCCTAAGGCTTAGCGTATCTGAACAGACTCATCTGTGAAGCAGGATTTTCTAAAGGGCCTACGTACCTTGTCTTGGCAATGTTCAGCAATCCTTTCTATGTGTCCTGCTTGTCAATTTGGACAGCAGACTGTCAGCAGTAGAGGCAAGGGCAATTTCTTGCCCACTGGCTAACTTTTGCCACAAAGAAAGTAAACTCTTTATGGAATGTGGCCCAAATTTAAAATAGGTCTCCTGACCTCAAAGGATCTGTAATTAGGGTTAGTCTTCCTAATCAAGGATAATCCCTTACATGTACATCCAACTGCTTGGGTTTTAGTTGATTCCAGATGTAGTCAAATTGACAACTAAGATTAGCCATCACAGTCTATAAACAAATTTAAATTTCCATTTCAATAAAACAATTTATAAACATATCCATGCATTGTTTATGACAGTAGTTTTATGTTATCAGTACATTTCAATGAAGAAAATGATGGCATTATCAGTGAATGATGAGAGACCTTGGTCAACTGGATATCTATGAGATAGGAAAGAAAAGCCAGTGTTCTTCCTGTTCTGTAGCTAACTACTTCTCCAGATAGAAATAGCCCAAACTGCAGGGAGAAGGGATTCTCAGATGGTTCAGAAACTTTACAAAACATTCAGGTGTATGAAGCTCAGATATGTCCAAGATTCACACGGGTCCTTTTGGAAAAGATAAAAAGAGTAAAGCATTCATGGTGAAGTAATGATCTCCCTGATCAAGCTGCCTGAAAGTTAGGCAGCTCCAGGGATGCAGAGCTCATGCTTGAATTGCTTTTTAGTGATGTGGTAGTTGCTTTGGACTCACCCTGATAAGTAACCCCTCAGTTATGCTCCTGTAAATGACCACAGGAAAGTATTGATTTATCAAGCTGTACTTAGGTGGAATTTATTCTTTGGCTTAGAATTGGTGCCTTTCCTAGGATAAATAGACATTTGTGCATGTCTATCACAAAAAAAAAATCACGCAATGTCTGTCATCACAAAAAATCAGAAACATATGAATTGTAAGTTTGAATGTGAATGTTAAAGCTATAAATAATTAATACAAAACCACAAACCGTTTTATCCATATCATTAAAATAAGAAAATTGATTGGAAATTTCATAAATTCCCACAAAATATATGAGTAAATTAGATAACATTAAAATTAACACCTGGTCATTGAAAGACAATTTGAAGGAAGTGAAAATTGAAATCACATAATAGTGGATGAATACGTTTTAGATTTGCTTAGATTATTTTATATGAATAAATGCTTTGCTTACATGTACACCATGTTGTGGGCCTATATGGTGTTCGTGGAGAACAGAAGAGAGTATTTGATTCCCTTAATCCAGAGTTACAGATGTTTGAAACCATTGGGTGCTGGCAACCAAATACAGATCCTTTGCAATAGCAAAGAGTGTATTTGACCACTGAGTCATGTCTCCAGCTTCCAATGATGGTTTTAATATATATATTAATCAATGACGTTATGCTTAGAGTACATAGATAATACATACAAATGAATATAAATTTAATAAAGAATAGAAACCTGTTCAGAACACTACAATATTTTAATGCCTAATAAGCATAGGAAAACCTTAATTATTTATTAGAAATATATACATTGAAGCAAAATAAAATTTAACCACAATCCCATAAACATGACTACTATAAAAAAAAACTAATGTAGTGAACATTAGCACATATGTATAGTAGTTACAATTTTTATTCAGTTCTAAAATGACTGGATTTTTTTCTTTATTAAGAATTTTTTGGGAAGAGAGGGAGCTCTGTGGTTGGTATGTGAAATGAATAAAAAAATCCTTAATTAAAAAAATGGAGAGAAAAGAAAAATTTTATTCATTTTACATACCAACCACAGATTCCTCTCTCATCCCTTATCCCACTCTCCCTCAGCCTTCCCTCCAACTGACCTCCATTCTTTCCTTCAGAAAGGTAAGGCCTCCCATGGGGAGTCAGCAAAGCCTGGTACATTCAGTTGAGGCAGGTCCAAGCCCTTCCTTTTGTATCAAGGCTGTGCAAGGTATCCCACCATAGGCAGTGGACTCCAAAAAGCCAGCTCATGTACCAGGGATAGATCCTACTCCCACTGCCAGGGGCCCCTTAAACAGAACAAGCTACACAACTGTCTTGCTTAAGTAGAGTGCCTAGTCCAGTCCAATGGAGGCTCTACAGCTCTTGGCCTAAAGTTTGTGTGTTCCCACTAGCTGAATTCAGTTGTTTCTGTAGATTTCCCCATCATGATCTTGATGCCCCTTGCTCATACAATCCCTCTTCCCTCTCTTGAGTGGACTCCTGGAACTTGGCCTGGTGATTAGTTGTGGATCTCAGCATTTGCTTTCATTAGTTACTGGAGAAAGCCTCTCTGATGACAGTTAGGGTAGTCACTGATCTGATTACCAGTGTAGGCCAGTTCAGACACCCTCTCCACTATTGCCAGGAGTCTAAGCTAGGGTCATCCTTGTGGATTCCTGGGAACCTCCCCAGCACCCGGCCTCTCCCCATGCCCATGATGTCTCCCTCCACCATGGTATCTCCCTCACTGCTCCCCCAATCAGTCCCTGCTCCAGCTTGACCATACTGTTCCCTCCTGTTCCCATCCCCCATCCCTCCCTTTCTACCCTGCTCCCAGTTTACCCAGGAGATCTTTACTATTTTCTCTTCCTGGGGCCCTACTTGTATGTTCTTCTTAGGATCATCCTTTTTTACCTAGCTTCTCTTGTGTTGTGGATTGTAGCCTAGTTATCCTTTGCTTTGAATCTAATACCCATTTAAGAGTGAGTACATACTGTCTTTGTCTTTCTGAGTCTGGGTTACCTCACTCAGGATGACATTTTTTAGTTCCATCCATTTGCCTGCAAATTTCATTATATGATTGCTTTTTACAGCTGAACAATACTCCATTGTGTATATGTACCACATTTTCTTTATCCATTCCTCAGTTGAGGGGCATCTAGGTTGTTTCCAGGTTCTGACTGTTATGAATAATGCTGCTATGAACATAGTTGAGCAAGTGTCCTTGTGGTATGATTGAGCATTCATTAGGTATATTGCCAAGAGATCATTGGGTCTTAAGGTAGATTGATTCCCAATTTTCAGAGAAGTCGCCATACTGATTTCCAAAGTGGTCATGCCTCTCCAACATAAGCTGTCATCAGTGTTTTTCATCTTAGCCATTCTGACAGGTCTAAGATGGTATCACAGAGCCATTTTGATTTGCATTTCTCTGATGACTAAGGATTTTGAGCAATTCCTTAAATGTCTTTCAGCCATTTGAGTTTTTTCTGTTGAGAATTCTCTCTTTAGCCCTGTAGCCCGTTTTTTTAATTGGATTATTTGGTATTTTGATGTCTAGTTTCTTGAGCTCTTTATATATTTTGGAGATCAGATCTCTGTCAGATGTGGGGTTGGTGAAGATCTTTTCCCATTCTGTAGGCTGTTGTTTTGTCTTATTTACCATGTCCTTTGCCTTATAGAAGCTGAGACTGGATATTAATATGAACGGTGTATAAAATTCTCTGCTAGTATAATATATACAACTGTAGATAAGCATAATCTTTTCCATAAAATGTTTTATTCAACTATATACCCAAGAGAACTAAATGTTCATATACACTGCCAAAATTTACATTTTTGTGGTAGTTTTATTCATTTTAACAACAATCAGAATCAAATTAACACAAAGCAACAATTCTGAGAAAATCTTTTAAAAGAATAACTTGATTTTCAAATATTGAAAAGCAAATAAGCATAGATGTAGCATCTCAAAACAAACAATGTGTTTGCTTGCAGTTCTGGAATACAGAAACCTAACAGTGGCATGACTGCCTATCTTTATTGGCATATCAAAAGCCAGAATTGAAGGTTCTGGCCAAAGTATATAACTGCCTGGGGAGTCTGAGGAAAAATCACTTTCAATTATACTGATTGTTTGCAGACTTCAAATCCTAGTTATGGACCACTCTTAGTACCTAGGTACCAACCCACCTCATTCAACCCAATTAGTAAAATCCCTCATGGGCATGCCACAGGACTGCCTAATTGAGACAATTTCTCACTGAGACAGTTCCTCTTGTGCACTATATAGCACTGTTTCTTATCTGAGCCCTAAAGCATTATTATCATCCATTGGCCACTAGAGACTTATGGAAATAAGGCAATCAATGTAGTCTTATCCCAATGTGAGTGCAGTGAGTCCCATATACATACTGCGCTATTCCCCCATTTCTGGAATACATAACAAGATTACTCAAACTCATAAATTGGTGAAATCCTGACACTGGTTCCTGGAACTATAGAGTGTAAGCCCTCATGCTAGAAAAAAGCAAATAAAGAGCAATATAACTGTTTCTTTCCAGAAAAACAATGTCACAATTCCTCTGGCTCTTAAAATATTTCTATCCCTTCTTCCACAATGATCCCTGCGTCTCAGGTTCAGGGGGCATGTTATAGATGTATCAGTTGGAACTGGGCCCCACAGTTCTGTGTTTTGATTGGATTGAGTTTTTCTCTTACTTCTGTAAATCTAACTATTATTCTGTAGCTTGCTGTGTAGCTGGGTGGCTAACCCCTGGAGTCTTCCTCCTTTTCTGGCTCCTAGCTCTCCTTTCACATCTCCATCTCTTTCTATATATATTCTCTGTCTGCCAGCCCCACCTTGCTATTGGTCTGTTCTTCATTAGACCAGTAAGTGTTTTACACGGGCACAATAACACAACTTCACAGAGTTAAACAAATGCAACATAAACAAAAGTAACACACCTTAAAATAATATTCTACTACAAACATGAGCTGAACAGATACAACACCAATAGATATGCTATTGTGGACAGTGGACAGAGGAAAGCTCACGAGGAATCAAACACACACACACACACACACACACACACACACACACACACACACGCACACACACAAAGAATGTAGACAACACCACAGTTTGATCCTCCCTTTCCAGTTCCCTCCCCTTATCCATTCATAACTACGTATTCTATTTCCACCTCCTAGAAAGACCCATAACTCACGCCAAGTCTGTGTGTATCTTCTGTGGTTATATGGCTTGTAGTCTGCTTCTCGATGACTTAACATCTAATATCCACATGTAAGTGAATACATACATTTGTCTTTCTGGGACTGGCTTATCAGAATGATTTTCTTAGCTCTATCCATTTACTTACAAATTTTGCCATTTCATTGTAGTGAGATTGATTGATTGATTGATTGACTGATTTTTATTATCACCAGCTTAGTAATATCCCATTGTAAAGGTAACACATTTTCTTTATTCATCCATTCTTTTACAGGCACCTAGGGTTTTTTCTCTGATTTTTGGCTATTATTAACAAAGCAGCAATGAACATGGTTTAGCAAGTGTCTTTGTGGTAGGATGAAGCATCCTTTGGGTATATGCCCAAGAGTGGTGTAGCTGGATTTTGAGGTAAATTGATTGCCAGCTTCCTGAGGAACTGCCATGCTGTTTCCCACAGTGACTGTGTAAGATTGTACTCACACCAGCAATGGATGAGATTTCCCCTTACTCCATATTCTTGCCAGAATGAGCTATCATTTGTTTTGTTGAAATTGGCCATTCTGACAAGTGTAAGATGAAATCTAAAAGTAATTTTGATTTGTATTTCCCTGATGACTAAGGATGTTGAACATTTGTTTAAATGATCCTCAGACATTTGAATTTTCTATTTTGAGAATTTTCTGTGTATATCCATACTGATTTTTAATTGTGTTATTTGTTTTCTTAATGTACAACTTTTAAAGGCTTTTTATATACTTTCTATATTAGCCCTATATCAGATGTGTAGTTGGTAAATAATATTTTTGCATTCTGTAGCTGCCACTTTGCCTTAATGGTGTTTTTGTCATCCATAAACTTTTAGGATTCATGAGGTCCCATTTATTAATTTTTTTTTTTTTGGTTTTTCGAGACCGGGTTTCTCTGTGTAGCTTTGCGCCTTTCTTGGAACTCACTTGGTAGCCTAGGCTGGCCTCGAACTCACAGAGATCCGCCTGTCTCTGCCTCCCGAGTGCTGGGATTAAAGGCGTGCGCCACCACTGCCTGGCCCATTTATTAATTATTGATCCTAGGGTCTGTGTTAATGGTGTTCTGTTCAGAAAGTCTTTTCCTGTGCTAACATGTTCAAGTCTATTTCCCAGTTTCTCTTCTTTTAGGTTCTTATGTCGAGGTCTTTGATCCATTTGGAGTTGAATTTTGTGCATGATGATAAGTATGAATCAATAGGAATTCTTCTACAAGCAGCTATTCAGTTTGACCAGCACCATTTGTTGTTGTTTATCCAGTATGTATTTTTTGGCTTCTTTATCAAAAATCAGATGTTTATGGATGGATTTATATCTGAGTCTTCAATTCTACTCCAGTGACCATCATGTCTGGTTTTGTCCCTCTACCATGTTGATTTTATTATCATTTTTTCTGTAGTACAACTTGAAATTGGGGATAGTAATACATCCCACAGTGGCTTTATTATTCAGGATTGTTTGGGCTATCCTGAATTTTGTATTTCATGTGAGGCTGAAAATTGCCCTTTCAAGATCTGTAAAGAATTGTGTTGGAGTTTTGGTGGGGATTGCAATTAAAGTGTAGATTGCTTTTATATATTTTGGATATTAGCCCTCTATTGTATGTATAGTTGGAAAAACATTTTCCCATTTTGTAGCTGACACTTTGTCTACATGATAATGTCCTTTGTCATACATAACCTCTTAAGGTTCATGAGGTGCTATTTATTGTTAATATTAGTGCCTGTGCTAACATTGTTCTATTCAGAAAATCATTTGAATAGGCATTTTTACTATATTAATCCCACCAATCCATGAGCATATCGGGTCTTTCCATCTTCTGATGACTTCTTCAAATTCTTTCCTCATTGCCTTAACATTTTTTCATACAAGTCTTTCACTTTCTTGGTTAAAATTACACCATAATATTTTATACTATTTGAAAGGTATAGTGAAAGGTGGTGTGTCCAGGTTGTTTTTTTCAGTTTGCTTGTCATTTGTATGTATGGGGGCTCTTATTTTTATGAATTAATGTTGTATCCATCTATTTTGCTGAAAGTAACTATCACCTGTTTGTGTTTCCCTATGCAATTTTAGGGTCACTTATTGTACTATCATATGATCTGCAAATAAAGATACTTTGACTTCTTCCTTTGCAAATTGTATCTCCTTGATCTCCTTCAGTTGTCTTATTGCTCTAGTTAAGACTTCAAGTACTATATTGAATAGGTATTGAGTGTACAATATTCTCTTGTTCTTGATTTTAATGGAATTGCTTTGCGTTTCCCTCCATTTAAATTTATGTTGGCTATGGACTTGCTGCAACTGCCTTTATTTATTTTGGTATTTACCTTGTATCCCTAGTTTCTCCTGGACTTTTTTCATGAAGGAGTGTTGGATTTTTTTCAAAGATCTTTTTTGTGTCTAATGAGATGACCATGGGGGTTTGTCTTTCAGTTTATTTATATGGTGGATTATATTTATTGCTTTTCTTTTTTTTCCAAAATCAGTATTTTTAATTTCATAGAGATATAATTTAAAATACATTTGAATTGGCCTTTTTCTTTTTTATTTTATTTTATTTTATTTTATTTTATTTTATTTTACAATACCATTCAGTTCTACATATCAGCCACGGATTCCGTTGTTCTCCCCCCCCCCCCCCGTCCCCCTCCCTTTCCCCCCAGCCCCCCCCCATTCCCACCTCCTCCAGGGCAAAGCCTCCCCCGAGGACTGAGATCATATATTGAACCATCCCTACATTTCTGGAATGAAGCTTACTTGAACATGATAGTTGATCTTTTTGATGTGTTCTTGGATTTGGTGTCAAGTATTTTATTGAGAATCATTGCATCTATGTTCATAAGAGGAACTGGTCTGTAATTTTCTTTCATTGTAGAATCTACATATGGTTTAAGCACCATGGTAAATGAGGCCTCATAAAAATAATTGGGTAATGTTCCTTCTGTTTCTAGTTTGTGGAATAATTTGAGGAGTATTGGCACTGTCTTTTCTTTGAAAGTCTTATAGAATTCTATGGTAAAGCTATCTGGACCTGTGCTTGCTTTTTGGTGGGGAGACCTAATTACTTCTTCTATTTCACTATGAGTTACAGATCTGCTTAAATTGCTGACCTGGTATTGATTTAACTTTTGTAAATGGTATGTATCAAGAAAATTATTCATTTCTTTTAGATTTTTCAAGTTGGTGGAGTACAGCTTTATAAACTATGTCCTTGTGATTCTTTGGATTTCCTCAGTGTCTGTTATTATCTTCTTTTCATTTCTAATTTTGTTAATTTGGATCTTTTCTCTGCCTTGTAGCGAATTCAAATAAGGATTTGTCTGCCTTACTGATTTTCTCAAACATTTGTTTTATTCTTTGTACATTTGTTTGTTTCTTCCCTATCGTTGATTTCAGCCCTGAGTTTGATTACTTGCTGTCTACTCCTTTTGGGTGTGCCTGCTTTTTTTGTTCTAGAGCTTTCAGG
>CABHPP010140278.1:0-26053 GCA_902168425.1 Peromyscus attwateri
AGGCAGGGGAGATGCATCCGTTAGCTATTGCCATATACAGCTCACAAATAAGCCTGACCTCAATGGCCTTGCATAGCCACCAGGGTACCTGACTCTCACTGACCTAGGCTGGCCTGGGTGGCTCTGCTTTAGTCTGCTCACTACATGGGATGCACTGCCCCCAAGGCCATCATGTCTTCACTATCCCAGGACAAGGGCTCACTGGGACATGCTCCTCGGGTGGCATAGGCCAAGCCCTGTGGCAGCACACAAAGCCCTGCCCTAAACCATTGGCCAAGCTAATCCCTCGGGCAGGCAGAGAAACACCACCCTTCAGCGGGGGCCGGAGAGGAACTTCCTTGCACAGCTTGGCTGATAGCAGCAGTCCCACAGGAGGGCTGGAGAGATGGCGAAGGGCCGGGCGTGCAAACGTGAGGACCTGATCTCTAGGGAACACATACAATCCCAGCCCTCAGAAGTCGAGGAAGAGGATACCCAGGCCTTGCTGGCTAATTAGCCTCGCCCAGTCACTGTTCATTGAAGTCACTGTTCATCTTCCTGTGGAAGATACCTAATGTCAGCTTCTGGTCTCTACTCACATAGGTACCCAATACACATGTCCACACATATGCATGAACATAACACACACACACACACACACACACTAATAAAACAAAATTTTAAAAAGTTCCACAGGAAAGAGAAATGGACAATTAAAGGAGTGACTCTCTGATGGTAGAATTCTGCTGAGTGGCACCTGGACAGGGGACCATCAGATACCAAGTCACCCTTATCCATACTCAGCCTTTCATGGCCGCCGTGACCCATCTTGATTCTCCTGGTTTGAGAAGGCTCTTCCAGCAGCTTCTTGGAGGCAGGTTGTGTTCTTGTCACATCTGTCTTCCTAACCACAGCTCCTTGCTTCTGGAAACAGGATAGGCCTTCGGAGAGAGCGCTATGGAAACCTTCCCACAAACAGCCTTCCCCAACCTGCTAATGAAAGCCACGGCTGCTAGAAAGGAAAAAAAAAAAAGCGGCTTTGAGGAAACGAGGTTTTATTATTTTTAAGTTAATCCACTTACCATGAAGGACTAGCCGCCGAGCAAGCCACAAGGACAGTCTGTAGGGGACTTGCTGCCTGTGGCTTATTTGCCTATTCCTGTAGTAGTTCACCATGGATGGCGGAGGCTGGGGAACAAGACAGGTCAATCTCCATGTCTACCTTTGAAGAGCTTTTTGTGGTGAGAGAGCAGAGGGGAAGGTGGGACAGGACAGAGAAGCAGACAGCCTTCACGGAGCACAAAGGAAGCTAACTGAAGAGGGGCGGGGCCTTTGGGGAGCTCCGATCCTGAAGGAGTAGCTACCACTGGGAGGGAGCTGTGGGTGAGGCACTCTGGCAGCAGGCAGGGCATGCTTCAGATCCAAAGGGTAGAGACAGCAGGAAGGACAGAGAACTGGAGTCCACGTGGCTGGGGTAGATCCAGAAGATGGGAAATTGTAAGAGTGGAGGCGGCATCAGACAGGGAGGTTGAGCCAGGTGACCTGTGAACTTTGATGAGAGTTTGTGCTGGAAGTGCTGGAAGGTTCTGAGCAGGAGAGTGGGCTTCAATGACGTCATTGCTAGAGCCTCTGAAGGTTGCCTGGAGGCTCTGGGATTGGTGGGCAGAATTGGTAGAAGGGCATATGGGATCTGGCATGAAGCAGTGGTTAGGGGCTTGAATGACCACATACACCAGATAGATTATTTAGGGGATGAAAACAGGACACAGTGGCTAATGGATATAAGGAGAAGACGGAGAATTCTAGAATGGTTGCTAGAACTATAGTTTATGCTTACAAGTAGATGATGGTATTCCCAGCTAAGACTGAGAATTTTGGAGACGGCATCTCCAGAAGGAAGTGTTTGAGTTGGAGGATTGTATGGGCATGGGCACCAGTGGGACTGATTATCAGTGGGTGTGGCCAACAGGAAGGTAGCCTGGAACATGATCTAGGCCAGTGGTTCTCAAACTGTGGATCAAGACCCCTTTGGGGAGCAAACAACCCTTTCACAGGGGTAGCCTAAGACCATCAGAAAACACAGGTATATTTACATTACAATTCCTAACAGTAGCAAAATGACAGTTATGAAGTAGCAATGAAAATAATTTTATGGTTGGGGGTCACCACAACATGAGGAACTGTATTCAAGGGTTACAGTATTAAAAGGTTGAGAACCACTGCTCAAGGTTGATGATGAAGTTTTGAGGTAGGAACTTTTGAAGCCACAGAAGGGGTGGGGCCACCCATGGGCTCCCCAGGACATTTTAAGTTTCAGGCAACAGGAGACTCTTAAAAGTGACTCCAGGGGCAGGGAATGCAGCTCAGCCAGTAGAGCTCCTGCTCAGCATGTACAAAGCTCTGCATTGGCTTACCACCATGCCATAAAACTCATGTGGTGACACACACATGTAATCTCAGCATTCAGGAGACGGAGGCAGGAGGATGAGGAGTTCAAGGTCACCTTGGCTTATTGTATTGAGTTTGAGGCCAGCCTGGGCTACCTGGGACCCCATTTCAAAAAAACGAAAGTGATTCTAACGAGAATGACTTTGACCTTTTTCACATAGTAATATTGGAGGCGGTTGTTAAGCTCTGCCATTATCTCAAGGTTGTCCAAGACCCGAATCGGGGCTGTTTTTCATTTGTTTGGGACTGTCCTGGGTGGGGAATTCAATCAATCAACAGCCTCGCACATGCCAAGCAGTGCTCTACCACGGAGCTGTAGCCACCGCCCCGCACATAACTGCCACCTCTGTTCCTCCGTGTGCATGTGTTCTGCAGGACCAGGGAAGGGCAGGCTAAGTACCTGGAGGATGTGAACTCCGGGGGAGGAAGTTAGAAAACAATTCGTTAATAGATGTAATGCCTGCCTTTGGCTGTGTTTGGCAAGACACACAAAAGGGGATTAGGCTCATAAAAGAATTGGCTGGCTAACAAGGGGGAGTGGGAGGAAATTAAATATCCACTAATTAGTACTTGTGGAGTTGGACGAGGTAGGGAATTCTTAACCCTAAGTGGAACAAGGCAAAATTGAGAAATGTCTGCAGGAAGAAAGGCTGGTTGACATCTGCCCAGTGCGGACTTCTGCTTCGGGCCCTGATGGAGTCAGAGATACTGGACCAGCCTCCAACCACCATAAACAAGTAGAAAGCAGGATTGAACATAAGAAACATCTGTTTTCAGACACCAGATGACCGGAATAAGGCAGTGTTCCCCAAGAGAAGGAAAACAATAAGATAAACTCTGTGACCATCGGACTCTCCTCCAGGAGACGAAGAGCAGGCTGTGCTCCAGGGTAGAGAGCCACAAAGCATTTCAAGGTGCCAGGGGGCCAAGATTCGAGCTCAGAGAAGTGATGTGGCTGGGGTTTGAGCAGCAGAAAACTTGGGCAACTGGACCCAGGCAGAGAAAAGAGCTTCAACGACGGAGTCATTCTGAGACATGGATTCATTGCTAAGGTTGATATGTGTGGGATGATGTTCATGTCTATAGGGATCAAAGAACAAGTCATGATTAAGGAGTTGTAGCTGAATGATGTGCTCAGGTTTAGGACAACCAGAGTAGAGAGGCCTTGGAGAGCATGGGAGATGTTCAGTGGGAACTTTATTTATTTATTATTTTTAAACAGGATCTCTCTACCTAACCCTGGCTGTCCTGGAACTCACTATGTGGACCAGGCTGGTCTTGAACTCACAGAGATCCACCTGCCTCTGCCGCCCGAGTGCTAGGATTAAAGGCATGTGCCACCACCACCTGGCTCAATACTCTTTTAAGACAAACAAACAAACAAACAAAACAAAACAAACAAACAAACAAAAACCCAGACAAATAAACAAAAAAAAAACCTCGGCATTTAATGGCATAACATTCTGGCTATAAGAAACAATACCCAATACCCACAACTCAAGAGAAAACTCACTGGCTAGAAACAGACCCTGAGGTGACAATTAGAGGGTGCTATAGTTTTAACTGTCAACTTGACACAATGTAGGATCACAGGAGAAGGGAGATGAAATAAAGAATCATCTGGTTTGGGCTGACCTGTGGGCGTGTCTATGAGGGATTTTCTTATCTAAGGTGGGAAGGCCCACCTGGAATATGGACAGCTCCATTTGATGGGCTGGGTCCTGGACTGTGTAAATCAGAAAAAATCAAGCTGGGCCCTGACATGCATGAATTTTTCACCTTTTGCTCCTGATTACGGGTGTGATGTGACCAAGTCCCTCAGGTTTCTGCAGCTGTGACTTCCTTGCAAGTGAACTGTAACCTGGACTGTGAGGCCCCAATACACCCTATATCCCCTAAGTTGCTTTTTGTTTTTTATCACAACAACAGAAATGCAACCAGGACCTATGGAATTTGTAGATAAGGTCCTTAAAACTACAAATGGATTCAAGTATTTAAAGGAAAACACGAGCTGGGCATGGTGGAACACAGCTATAGTCTTGGTACTAGAGAGGCTGAGGCAGGAGGAGGGACACATAGGCTGGGGATACACAGCAAGACCCTGTCTCCAAAAACAAGTAAAGAACCTAAAATAGGATAATAATGAATAAATGTGATGATATATTGTGTACCCTAATAAACTTGCCTGAGGATCAGAGGACAGAGCCAGCCATTAGATTAGACACAGAGCCAGGCAGTGGTGACACACACCTTTAATCCCAGCACTTGAGAGCTCATGCCTTTGCTTGGGAAGCACACACGCCTTTAATCCCAGGAAGTAACATGGCAGGGCAGAGAAAGGTATATAAGGCGCGAGGCAACAGGATCTCACTCTCTTTAGGCTGAGGGTTTTGTAGAGGTAAGAACTAGTGGCTGGCTGCTTGGCTTCTCTGATCTTTCAGCTTTCAATCTGATACCTGGCTCTAGGTTTTGTTTTGTTTTTTTTATTAAAAGACCATCTAAGATTCGAACAACAAATAAATAAGTGAAATGTATTAAAAACAAACAAAATCATAGAGAATTTAAAAATACAGTGGCTAAAATGGAGCTTTCACGTGTGGCTAAATTAGCCAGTTTGATAGACAGGAAAGGGTTGGTGGGTGTTCAGGCAAACTGAAGGGCCGAGAGACACACCTGAGAAAAGCTAACAGAGACTCAGTGAGCATTGGACAAATGGTCTTCAGTACACATAGAGTCCAGAGAAGGAGGGGTGGGGTGGCGAATATTTGAAAATTAATGGCCAGTCATTTTCCAAATTTGATGAAAACCAGAAACTCATAGGCTTTTAAAAACTCCCTCAATGAATTTCAATCAGGGAAAATATAAAGAAAACCACCGGAAGGCACATTGCAATCAAGTTGCAAAAGGCCAGTGATGATGAGAGGGAAAAAAATTTTTTTTTTTTTAAATTAAATGCAAGCGGAGAAAGATCTGAGCCTTGTGGTCGGGATCAAGCTGATGGTGTGGCTGTCATATGCACTGCTAGAAACTGTAAGCAAGATAACTGAGATTTCTCTCTCTCTCTCTCTCTCTCTCTCTCTCTCTCTCTCTCTCCCTCCCTCCCTCTCTCTCCCCTCCCTTTTTGCTTTTTGAAATAGAGTCTTGCTATGTAGCCCAGGCTGGCCTTCAACTTACAGAGATTCCCCCCGTCTCTGCCTCCCAAGTGCTCACGTTATAGATACTTGAAGCATACCTGGCTGAAGGTGGATCTCTTTTCCAGCTTTTATTAGATACCATGTTTCCAGATAGCATTTGAGCCAGAGGCCGTCACCTGCCAATCTGACAAGTGTAACCCACCTGCATTAACTCCTGTAGCAGCTTAAACGGCATGGGAACTATGGGCAGCAAGAGAGAAGTTCAGAAAACCTAAAATGTGTGCCTAAAACAAAAACCATTCCTGGTGTCCAGTGCCAGTACATAAGATTGCCGTGTCTATAAATGAGCTCTTTGGGAAAAAGAAAAAAAAAATCACAACTCTGAATTTGAAAGGTCTTTGTTTAAGCTTTAAAAATTAGGCTTTCTATTTTTTTTCTCTTTTTCCATTTTCGTGTGTGTGTGTGTGTGTGTGTGTGTGTGTGTGTGTGTGTGTGTGTACGTACTTGCCCATGCACACATGCCCATGAATGTGCATGTAGAGGCCCAGGGTTGATGTTGGGAATCACCCTCAATCACCCTTTGTGCCCGCTAATTTAATGTCCACTTGGCACAGGCTAGCACCACCTGGTGTGAATGTGTAAAGAGCCAATGAACCCCTGAGTGAATGTGTATTGTCATGGGCCTTGGCCATGCCAAGAGTCAATGCCTCAGATCCATGAGACATTGGCAAAGCCTTTCCCCACTCACCCCCAACTCGAGCCAGTGATAGACAGATGGTGAAGCCTTCCTCTGGTCCAAGGTGAATGTTGGCAGTGTGTGCAAAAACTAGCTACTGCACCTTCCTCCCCCTGGATGCTCACAGCCTGAGACTGTTCACCTACAGAGACCTCCTACAGAGACTAGCTAGTGCCCCAGGCCCTCTCCTGGGTGGTTGTATAGTTAGTGCTACTCCATCGGAGAGTACTCACCACCTGACCTCCCATACATGTGTCTGTGTCTGGTCCTGTCTGGTCCTTTCCTCATTGCCCCCATTCAGGCTGCCAGGACCAGCTGTGGGCTAGCCTGCCGTGCATTTTCTTGACTGATGGCTGATGTAGAAGGGCCCAGCTCACTGTGGTGGTTTGAAAGAAAATGGTCCCTAAAGGGAGTGGCATTACTACAAGGTGTGGCCTTGTTGGAAGAAGTGTGTCACTATTGAGGTCTCTTTTGCTCAAGCTTCCCTCAGTGTGACACTCAGTCTACTTCCTGTTGCCTTCTGATCAAGATGTAGCCACCACCATGTCTGCCTGCATGCTGCCATGCTCCCTGCCATGATGATAATGGACTGAACCTCTGAACTGTCAGCTGCCCCCTCAATTAAGTGTTTCCCCTTTAAGAGTTGCCTTGGTCATGGTGTCTCTTCATAGCAATGAAAACCCTCTATAAGACTCTGTGGGTGGTGCCACCCCTAGGCTGCTGGCCCTGGGGTGTATAAGAAAGCAGGCTGAGCAAGTGTGGGGAGCAAGCCAGTAGGCAGCTCTCCTCCATGGCCTCTTCATTAGTTCCCATCACCGGCCTCCTATCTTGAGTGCCTCTCCTGTTTTCCTCCATAGTGGACTATAATGTAGGCCTGTAAGCTGAAATAAATTCTTCCCTCCCCAAGTTATCACAGCAACAGAAACCCTAACTGAGATATTATTCCACCTTATTCAATGAGGCAGGCTCTCTCAAGGAAACCCAGAGCTTGCCAATGTGGCTGGTCTATTGGCCAGCTTGCTCTGGGGATCCCTTGTCTCTGCCTTCTGGGGCTGAATGACAGGGTGGGTTCTGAACTCTGGTCCTTGCAGTTGCTGGGTATCTGTTTTAACCGCTGAACCACCTCCTCGGGCCAAAGTCTGCAGGCTGAGACAACACTCGGCATCTGTGGAGGTTGAGAAGGTCAAGCATGAGAGGATTCACAATCACCTGTGATCTCACTTATTTAAATTTCTGGGTGGGCATGTGAGGGAGTTTCTCAGTTGGTGTTACTGAGAAAGGAAGACACACCCTACATGTGGCAGCACCATCCCCTGAGTTGGGGCACAGACTGAGGGAAAGGGAAGGTGAGCTGAGCACCAGCATTCATCCCTCTCTGCTCTCTGACTGGATGCAATGTGACCTGCTCCCTCACACACTGGTTGCCATAATGGACTGCACCCTCCAACTGTGAGCTAGAGCAAACCCTTCCTTCATTAAGGAGCCTAGGTAATTTGTCACAACAAGAAGAGTAACTAACACAGTGTTCAAGGAGGGTTGTGCTCCCTTGTGATGGGGACAAAGAGGACCAAGGAGAAGAGGACTGAGCTACCTAAAATGGCCAGTGTTCTATGTTCTAGTTTGTTTTCTGTTGCTATGGTGAACATCACAACCAAGAGTCACTCAGGGAGGAAAGGATCACAGTCCAAGAGAAGTCAGAATAGGAACTCAAGGGAGGAGCTGAAAGAGAAGCCATGGGGGAACTGCTTACTGGCTAACGCTCTGCTCAGTTTCTTATACAACCCAGGATCACCTGCCTTGTGAAGGTGCCATCCACGTGGGCCAAGCTTTCCCATATGAACCACCAATCAAGATAATCTTTCAAAGATGTGGCCACAGGCCAAGCCAATCAAGGAAATTCTTCAATCTAGGTTCCCTCTCCCTAGGTGACTCTCAAGACAGCAATAAAAACTAACCATTTTCTCTGAGCATCATGCTTTCTGTGGCAATGTTTAAGAGCTGGAAGGCAAAAGCAGAGTTCATCCCTGGCTTCTTTTTCTTTAATTAGGGGGAAACCCTTTCTCTTAACAACCATCAAGTTATCTGTTAGCACTATCAGCTGAGACTCTAGCTGCAAGGGAAGCCAGGAAAGCATGTATCTGGTATTTTTATCCTCGGTTATAGGAGTTAGATTTTTCCCAGTGAGAGAAAAGAGGGATTGTGTTGGGGTGACTTTTGGATAGGCACCCCCACAGTGACCGATTTACTCAAAAAACACCAAGAGTGAGAAATGAAGTGATCCAGAGAGTAGTCCTCAGGTGTTGTTTCATGGAGCTTTATGTATAGGGCCAAGGAAAGGGAGTCTGATTGGTCTCCAAGCAGCAAGTAGCACCAAACTTGGCAGTTTCAGGAAACAAACATTTCTTCTCTCATAACTTCTGAGGGTCAGGGCCCTGGGAACAGCTTGTACAGTTGATTTTATCTCATTGTGTCTCCTGAGGTGTCAGCCAATTGACCTGCAGTCATCTCAGGAAAGCTCACTAGTGTGGATATTGACTGGGGTACTTAGTTTTTCACTACCTGATGGCTAGATCCTCAGTTCTTTACTGGCTGGTGACTCTTGTCTTCAGTTCTCCCACTGACTATTGGCTGAGGGCTTGAGTTCCTCACTGACTACTGGCTGGAGTCCTCAGGTCTTCATTTATTTACTGGCTCTTGGCAGGGTCCTCAGGTCCTCCTGGATGTTGGCTAAGGTCCTCAGGTTCTCACTGGCTCTTGGCTAGTGTCTTCAGGTCCTCACAGGATAGTGGGCAGTGGACTCCATTCCTTGTCAAGCGAGTGTCTTCACAGGCAACATGGATGTCCATGGTGTATAACTGTTGGTTTCCCCCAGAGTGAGTGACCTGTTAGGCAGAATAAAAGAAAGACTAAGATAAAGACTTTGTTATCTTTTATCATCTGATCTTGGAGGTGATATGCCATCTCACCCCCCATATTGTTATTCTCCAACCCTGGTGCAGCATGGAAGGTGACCATGCAAGTTGATCCCCAGGAGGTGGGCATCTTTGGGGGCCATTATGGAAACAGACACCATAGAGTGGTGGTTTGATTAGGAATGGCCCCCATAAACTCATGTGTTTGAATGCTTGGCCCATAGGGAGTGACACTATTAGGAGGTGTGGCCTTATTGAAGGAAGTGTGTCACTGTGGAGGCAGGCTTTGAGGTCTCATATGCTCAAGCTATGCCCAGTGTGGGACACAGTTGCTTCTGCTTGCCTGCAGATCAAGATGTAGATCTCAGCTCCTTCTCCAGCACCATGTCTGCCTGCATGCCATCATGAATTAACGGACTAAACCTCTGAAACTACAAGCCAGCCCCAATTAAATGTCTTCTCTTTTTTTTTTTTCTCCGAGACAGGGTTTCTCTGTGTAGCTTTGCACCTTTCCTGGGACTCACTTGGTAGCCCAGACTGGCCTCAAACTCACAGAGATCCACCTGCCTCTGCCTCCCAAGTGCTGGGATTAAAGGCGTGCGCCACCGCCGCCCGGCAAATGTCTTCCTTTTTAAGAGTTGCTGTGGTCATGATGTCTCTTCACAGCGACAGAAACCCTAACTAAGACAGAGCCCTTCAAGAAGACAGAAAGGAAGATGAAATCTGATGTGAGCCTAGAGAGTCTGGTATTAGGGGACCAAAGGAGAACATCTCAAAAGAGATTCAGTACTTTTCAATAAGCAGTGGGAAGAGGAGCTAAGGGTTGAAAATTTCTCACTGACTTGTCCGCTAGGGTCATTGGAATTGTTAAAAGAAACTCCCGTTGACCAGGTTTACAGTGAGCAGAGGGGTGAGTGGCTGGGGAGTCAGGGGACCAGAACCAGTATGGACCACCTTTGAGAGAGAGTAGCTTGAGATGGGGGGAAGGGAGATCTGAACAGAAGCTGGAGGAGCATTGGGTTTTGCGTAGAAGAGGGCTTAGCTGGAGGGGAGACAGCCGGTGGGGCTGGAAGAGGAGAAGATGCAGAAGGAAGGGTGATGGATGAGTTCATCTCTTGGAGGAGGCAGGAGGATGGAAGGTCAAGGACACAGGTGGGCTGCTTGGCTCTGAGCAGAGAGACACCTCATCCTCTGAGGCTGCTGTGGGGGAGGCAGGGAGAGTCTGGCTGGGGCGAGGCCCAAGGGTGAGGATGCCTAGGATCTGGGAACTCGCACCTGATGGCCTCAATTTTCTTGGAAAGTTGGGGAGGCAAGGTCACAGTGAGCCGTGCACAAGATGATGTTGATTGCCATGGTGATTGCTCACAGGTGAAGGGAGGTGCGGCAACAGCCTGTTCCCATGAGCCGGGCGAGCCCTCCCCTTGTGAGCTCATGTGCTCTTATCTCCCAGCAAACTCATTTTTCATCGTTGGCGGGGTCTCCAGACAGCACCTGTCCGAGTTGCCACGAGGTATGAGTTAGTGGAACTGAAATGAACGAGGTGGAGAGTACCAGAACTCAGTGGATATGAAGAAGCACAATGCAGAGACCGCCAAGGTCTGTGTCACCAAGACTTCACCCACACGCTGCTACGCCTCTGATGGGGAACTCAGGAGCCAAAGGAGGACTTCCATTTTCAAACAAATCCTTAAGACTTTACTTCAGGAGGGTTGAAGTCTGGCTCCTCATATCCTACGTGTCCTGCAGGAAGTCCCAGAACAAGACCCCCACACAAGCCCTTCCTCAATGAGTCTCCCCTAGAAAGGACCATCTGTTTCTTCCATCTCCTAGTATAGGAGGCTTTCTGACCCCTCGGCTCCTCTCTCAGACTTTCTATCGGGCAACAGAGCCATGACCTGCTCATCTGTCTTCTTCTGACCTTCTCAAAATGCCCGAGTGTGGTGTTGCATGTCTATGTTCCTGGCACTCAAGAGGTAGAGACAGGAGCATCAGGAGTTCAAGGCAGGCCTTAGCCACATAGTGAGTTTCAGATCAGCCTGGGCTGTCTCAAAAAACAAAAAACAAAACAAAAAACAGAGAGGAGGGGAGGGGGAGGGGAGCAGAGGAGAGGGGAAGGGTCTATTTGGAGACAAGGTGTGTCTTCTGTATTTGGTAATGACCAAGTTGATGGGCTTTAGAGATGCTTGAAGCAGTGTGCTTTCTGACATTGGTCACTTCCCCTCATAGTCAGACATAAAGTGTGAGCTTTCTGCCAACTACAGTCTACAAGATGACCATGTCTTGTCCTCTGCCCCACCTTACCCTGATCACGATGCCCTGGCTTCCTATACTCCTCCAGCATCTTCTGCTCGGTTTTCAGTCACACCTCAGAGCCTTGTCCACACACATATGTCTTCAGTGAATGGCAGGATTTTTTACATAGTGCTTACACCATAATGGAGCAAGGATTCAGGGCACAGGAAGAGTGAATACATTGTCCTAGCACCATCAGGAGCATGGAGAGTTAGCTTCCAAGATGGTGCCCATCGCCTCATGGCCTGGTACACATGCCTTTGGTGGGCCTTCCCACATGGAATTAAGACTGGCCTGCCATCAATGGACCACAGCAGAAGACAGAGTGCACTTGCCAAAGGCAGCATCTGGAAAGTGTCAGAGTCTTCTACCATGGTATACTGGATCTCTCCCATCAGGGGAAGCTGGTGGCCATGTCATAAGGATGCTTACACAGCCGCATGGAGACTCCTAAATGGAGCTGTGCTGGGTCCTGCCACTGAGGCCACTGAGCTACCCTGGAAATAGATCTTCCAGCCCATCAATTGTTCAGATGAGGGCAGTCCCCACTGATACCTGACAGTCACCTCCCAAGAGGTTCCCAGGTATAAGTGGTCCAGTCGCTTCAACCATCTTGATGCCCAGAAATGGAAAAAGAATGAATGTATTATAATATCATCGAAACCACCAAGCTTTCGTCGAGTCATGACAACGTGTTCGCTCTCTGATGTGCCCTCCCTACTCTACGGATTCAGAGCTAGGCTCCCTCCTCCGGGGAGCACAGGGTTTGAGCGGCAGCCCCACACGTTGCGCAGCAGAGCTTCCAAGAACCAGTCCAGTACTTCCTCCAGCTCCCGCGTAGAGCTCCCGGAGCTGTGCCGTCCCTTCGTCAGCCTTGTCCTGCCTGGAGCACATCTTCATTTAGCTTCCGCCCTCAGCCTCTCACATCTCAACGTCATCTCTGTGTGTGTATGGCATGTACGCGCTTCTGTGGGTATGTGCGTGTGTACCTGTGGGTGCACATGCGTGTGTCAGTGCGTGTGTGTGTGTGTGTGTGTGTGTGTATGTGTGTGTGTGTGTGTGCTATAAGGTTGACATCAGGTGTCTCCCTCCATTGCTCTCCACCTTATTTTTCTGAGGCAGACTCTCTCGCTAACCTTGAGCTCACTGACTTAGCTAAACCGGTTGGCCTGAGCGTCTCAGGGATCCTCCTGTCTCTGCCTCCCCAGTGCTGGAGTTACAGATGCATGCCGCCGCCGGAGGATGCCCAGCTTTTATGTGGGTTCTGAGGCTCCAAACTCAGGTCCCCATGCCTGCACCACAGGCTCTCTACTGGCTGAGCCGCCTGCCCCCAGCACCATCTCTTGCAAACAGGTTCGTTCCTTCCTTCTCAAACCCTTTGTGTTCAGTACCAGGTGAAATGTTAACATGGCTGCTGAGGATTAATGTCACCTGGGCTGGCTCATGGAGGCAAATGAGGGCTGTCACTACATTGTCCACCAACAGATGCTTCTGCAGTCGACTGTTCTAGAAACCATGACGTCCTGAACGCACAGTTCCTGGCTTTGCGATGAGCTTGTCAGATTGGCTCAAAGAAAGAACAACTCTGGCCATAAAAAAACAGGAACATAATTGAGCTAAGGGCTGTAATGTGCCCACAGAGGCCATTTCCACGGCTAACCCTGGAGTCTGATGCTTTCAAAGCCCTTCTTGAGTTTCAGAGACAGAAACAGCCACGGAAACTCAGTCCAGGGAAAGAAAGAAGGGAAAATGAACACACAGCCTTGTACCGTCAGGTCTCTATTTCTCCAATCCCAGCTCCTCCCCGTTCCCTTGGCTCAGGGAACTTTCTAGCCTCTTCTGGAAATAGATCTCTCAGAATTGGGAGGTGCGTCCCAAGATGGACCTCCCACGGATCCCGCCAAAGCTGCCTCCACCTCAAGATCCTTACACATAAGGTGCCGATTCCTTCTCTCTGCTTACAATAGCCGTGTGTCTTCTTCACCCTGCCTAACAGGCATCGGTATCCACAGAGTATCCAGACAGGCCAAGGGCATCAGTATCCACAGGGTATCCACACAGGCTGAGGGCATGGGTATCCACAGAGTATCCACACAGGCTGAGGGCATGGGTATCCACAGAGTATCCAGACAAAGCCAGGCCCAACTGGAGAAGAAGCCGGGAGACAAGCCCAGAGAGATGGTCCAGCAGGTAAAGGGGATGCCACTAATGGATGACCTGAGTTCCATCTCTGGAAGCCTCATGGCAGAAGGAGAGAGCCAACTCCTGCATGTTGTCCCCTGGCCTCCACGTGTGAGCCAGGCATTTTGCACATCACTTCCCACCATAACTAGCTCAATAATAAAAATACAATAATAATTGTTTAAAAGCTTGGAGACACCTGCTGATCGGATATCATTGGAGCTGCCAGCAGTGCAGTGGCCACGTCCCTGGGCTGACGGAATTCCTGTTCACTTGAATTCCGGAAGAATGTCTCCACAGTGTTGAACTTGGCTGGCAGGGACAGGCAGGAAAGGCAAATGGCATGTGGAATGAAAAATTTGGAGCAAGGCCCTTCTGATGATTTGGCCATTTGAGGAAGGGCTCGGGTGGGAGTGAGCAGCCAGACCATGAGTGTTCTCCTGGGAAACATGCCCAGAATGCAGGCTTCATCTCCCCAGGGAGAGACCCACACAGCACCCCACCCCCCACCATGATGCCCACGTGAGGAGTGGCTTTGCCTTTCTCTTCTGCCTCCCTTTAGATAACCTCCTGCTCCCCTGCGCTGCAGGAAGACCCTTGTTCCTCCCTAGCTGGGGGGTGGGGATACCTGACTGACTGACTGACTGACTGACTGACTGACTGACTGACTGACATAGACAACTGCTCTCCTGTGGAAACATCTGTCAGTGGATAGCTTTTTCCCTGGGTGCTGGGGTCCTGCACAAGACCAACCAAGAGTTTTAGGCACCGGACAGTGGTGGCGCACACATTTAATCCCAGCACTTGGGAGGCAGAGCCAGGCGGATCTCTGTGAGTTCGAGGTCAGCCTGGTCTACAGAGGGAGATCCAGGTCAGGCACCAAAACTACACAGAGAAACCCTGTCTCGAGAGAAAAAAAAAAGTTTTAGGCCCAGGCCATTCCATGGTGGGAAAGTCAGATGCTCGGTGTCTTAGTCAGGGCTCAGAGTTGCAGGGAGCTGAACCAACTCTTCAGGCTTGAGCAAAAGAGGAATTAATTGGAACACATTCCTAAAACGGCCAGGATAACTCTGCCTTCAGATGCAGCTTGCTCCAGGTGTCGTTGTTGCTAAGGAACAGTTGCAGCCTATTTCTCAGCTGTGTTCTCTCTGCACATTTTCATTCCAAGCATCCAGCCACCCCAAAACCTGGATTCAAATTCGTGTGGTTCCGGGGAGTGAGGAGATGACTTGGTTGATAAAGTACCATGCAAGCATGAGGTGCTGAGTTTGGGTCCCCAACATCCACATAAAGGCTGGATGCTAGCCTGCATCTGTAACCCCAATACTGTGTGGGAAGGGTAGTGAGTCTCTAGAGCTTCTGGCTAGTCAACCTCGCCAAATCAATAAGCTTCAGGGTTAGCTGAGTTTTTAATGAAGTGGATGTCCCACATTATTCTTCCAACCAGCTGGGTTTAGGCTTTGTATAACCAATAACCTACAGCGTTCTATCAATGACTAGTTCACACAAACACATTTGGACTGTTTCCAAGTCTGGGCAGCCCAAGGGAGGGCCACACACAGGAATGTCTAGTTCAGATGTCCCAACAGACCAAAGGATTGGGGAGGGGCTACAGGTGTGAGAGAGGCAGGGCTTCTAAGGGACCCCAGGCATCTGAGCATTTTGGGAGATGTTCATCAAAAAGTTCTCCTTTAGAGTCCTGTGGCTTGGAGGAAGGGTTAGAAGTGCTCTTCCGGGTGACCTCGCACCTCCACCTCCTGTGTCCTGTGGATGGAGCAGCTGGCATAGAAGGGGAATGTGAGGAAGGGAGGTCCTGGGATACAACTGGTGGGATGCCTTATCCCTGAATTACCCGGGCTGAGTGGCCACACAGGGCTGCGAGGAGCCAGGGCGGGTACAGCTCGATCTGACAGCATTAAGGCCTGAGCATGTGGGGCACACCTGTGATCCCGGCACTAGGGAGGCAGACACTGGGGATGGGTGTGTACACACATGTATACATCACATAAGAGTGCATGTACGCACACATGCGCGTACACTTGCACACACACACACACACACACACACACACACACAAAACAGAAAGAAGAACCTACTTCTGTGCCTCCACCTTTTCAATGAGGCCAGCTCTGGATAACTGGGACACACTCCCGGCTTCCCTCTGAGAAAAGGTGCCAGCCACTGAGGGCTCACATGTGGCCTTGCCCAAGTTCCCATTCCCTCCCCACCTATGACTGATGACAGGGTGGAGGTTTAGAAGCCAGCCCCCTTTATCGTGGCTCAAGGCAACCCCAAAGGGCATCTGAGCTCCCAGCACTGCCAGGCTGAACTCTCTCTGGCCACCGGATTGCAAGGACACTCTGGTGTTTGCCCCACCCTGCCCATGTTTCTCAGTCCATCCGCCTGTGTGCACAGCATGTCTCAGCCTGTCTCCTTGAGAGCCCAGGCCCCAGCCCCGGGTGAGCAGGAGGCTTTCTGCATGGCACAATATTAGAGGCCAGATTCTCAGTACAGTCACACCTTCCTTAATGGCAAGCGTGTTCTGGGAGCTGTCACTGGGTGGCATGCTCATTCTGCAAGTGTCCTGGAGTATGATTCTGTAGACTAAGATAGCCAGACCACCGTCAGACAATACAGTTCTAGGGCACCCCTTCATATACGTGGACTGAAACATCAGTATTCAGGACAGGGTGGTACTTCTCTTTCTGGACCACGGGAAATAGTGCTAAGAAAGGAAATGTGGCTCAGAAGCACGTACCTTGTTTGAGTTTTATGTAAAATTGAAAAAAAAACATTTTTTTTTTTTGTAGAAAAGCAATACATACTCATTGTAGGGGAAAATGCTGAAAACTCCAGATAGCCAAGTAAATGAGTGGATTACCCAAAGACCCACACAGCTTCCCATGAGAGTAGAGAATGATTTGTGTGCCTTCCCTCATGTGTACTAGGCCCTCCATACTCCCTACATCTACCCCTTAGCTCCCCCCCCAGGGGTGGTGGGGGGATATGGAGAGGGCGGGGCAGGCAGAGCCTGTGTCTTCTGACTCCAGCTTCTGAGTTTTCACGGTGTCCCCAGACAGCAGGTTGATACCAGAGTTCCCGAGCACACACTTTGCTGTGCAGAGGATGTGGATATAAAGAAAGGCTCCTGGGCCAGGAAACCAAACCCCTCCTTAGTCTTGGCTCTGCTGTTCACTTGCTGGTTGACTTTAAACCACTATTTTCACCTGGTGGGGTCCCCGTCAACATCAAGAAAAATAGAAAAAAAAAAAAAGAAAAAAGAAAAAAAGAAAAAAAGCAAGGATCAAGAAAGTGCAGTGCCTGGTACTGCCTGCAGAGGGCACTACTAAGACATTTTATAAAGAAAAAAGTAGGGAGGTGGGAGGTGGACACCCCTCTCCCAGCCAAGCACTGTCTCCCTAAGTAACACTAGTTCTCCTGAGGGGTCGGGGAGAGGGCTCCTGGGGCCACAGAAGTCTCCAACAAAGCTGGGGTAGTGGCAGGGTGGGGTCCAGGGTAGAGTTGGTCTGAGCAAAAGGCTTAATTTCTCTTTCTCAGTTCTTTTTTTCCAGGAGAGACAACAAGAGAATGTCTGTATGTCTGTCTGTCTGTCTTGCTTTTTTTTTTTAAATAAAAATTTTCCATTGTGAAAATGGCATGTGTTTATTCTTTAAAATCCAGCCACAGTGCTGTGCAACTTCTGGGGCTGGGAGAAAGCTTGGGGGCCCACCATTAAAGTGGGAGCTTTAATCTGTGCTGTTTCAGCCTTTGATCCTTCCCCAGTGGGCCTCTCTCCTAGCAGAGGAGAAATCTTCTCAGACAGGAGAAGGGTGGAACAGGAAAGACCTGAGGTCCAGAGAGTTAAAACGAGTTACAGTAACTATGGCTGACATTTATTGAATGCTTACTGTGTGCCACACACTGGGCAAGGTGTTTCACATATAGCTCCAAATAACCCTAGAAAATGTGTGTGTGTGTGTGTGTGTGTGTGTGTGTGTGTGTGTAATATATCATCATCATCATCACCACCATCTTTACACATGCAAGAATTCAGCCAAAGAGAATTAGTTACTGACTCAGGGTGGTAAATCAAGAATTACACAGATTTGATTGACCCCAAAGACATAACTTTGTTGTAGGTCAAGGCAAAGTTTTAGAGCTTCATGCAGACTGCTTTGGGCCGAAGCCTTGTATATGGGAAGAAATACTGACCTCCAAGGAAAGCAGAGCCTTTCCCACCACCTAGCCGTCCTCAGCATTGACCCTTCATGTGAGGGATCCAGGGTACCAGGGCCAGTCAGTTCCCGAAAGCAGAGAGCTTCTTCCACAGGTGCCTCCTTAGCCTCAGGCTCCTGCTGGAACACTCCCTCCCTAGTAGCAGGGGATCACAAAGGAGGTGTGTGAGGGAAAGGGTGAATCAGGAACACTGCTCTGAGAGTCTGGGAAAATTGGTCCTAAGTGTGATGGGTTGAGGGTGAGATCCTGAGCCCATAGCCACATGGCTTCACACCCCCTCTTCCTAACAGTGTGACCCGGGGTGGTTACATAACCTCTCCATACCTAGGTTTTCCTCATCTGTCAAGTGGGAGAGTAGAAAATACTGTTCGGGTTCCGTTATGGTCTATGTTATATATAATATTGGGCCCAGAATCGTGCCGGCATGTAGTCAATATCTCATAAAAATTAGTTATTATTGTTCTGTGGGCTGACTCATCTCCACCATTTAGACTGCAGTGAGAAAAACTTCACAGATTGGTTCTCTCACATAAATGGTCAGACACCAGACATTGGCCATCATTTCAGCCCCAGCTCCATTCATCTTGCCTGGTGTTTAGACTTGACTGCTCCTCTTGGCTGGAGGCTCTTGGGATCCTCAAAGGGTTGGTAACCAAGTATCTCCATTCTAGAAACTCTGTATGGAGTACCATCTGTGACCTCCCCCACCTCCAGGCCAGGTAAAACCAGAAACTGCCAAGCTATGAAAAGGGACAGCACCGGACCTTCGAAGAATTGGGTCTCCATGCCTCTTCCAAAGACCAAAGGGATCCTTGCTCAGGTGTGGGGGGTCTATGCTTCTAAGAGACCTATCCTGATTAGACTATTAGTCTATCACATAATCTTTGCTACCTCACCAACATCATCCTGGTCAATATCACCATCTAATATGAATGGCGGTCCATGTCACCTCCATTAGCCTTCCCACAGCATCCTCCATCACTGATGTGGTCTTCCCCATTTTCTTCTTCCTCTCTGCCATCTTTACCATCTCAAGAACATCTGGACACTTTCATGAACAGCTGTTGCTTGGGGTCAGTCAGAACCTTTTCCTGGAAAGAGACAGAAACCCAGGTCAACTAACTCCAGAAAAGGGGAATTGAGGTTTATGGCTCATCGCCCCAAATGGAAAGGGAACGCGTCCTAGGGATGACGGCCCAAAGGCGTCAAACACCCAAACCCAAGAGGAACTTATTCCACTCTGCCTCCCATCTCTCCTTCTCTCCACTTTTCACCGCTTCCTGTTCTACACACCGAATTTGTCCTCATGAGCTTCATAGGTTCCTACGATGGCTGCATAGTGACTCAAAGCATATTAATTTTCATCTCCCAGGCTCCAACTAAACCCCCAAAGGCAGTCCCTGGGGATTTTGCTTGCACACCATTTGGTCTGTATTAGTGGCCGGAATGTGTCGTGTTGTGACTGATCTGACTTAATCATGTGTCTAGCAAGCGCACGACAACCGGGAAAACGTGGTGAATAAGCGATCACCCTAGTTTTCTTTCTACATCTACACCACAACCTTCACCATCACCACCACCACCACCACATCTCCATCATCTTCACCACCACCATCCTCACCACCACCATCACCATCACGACCACCGTCATTACCACCACCTTCACCACCCTTCTGTGCTCTACAACATGCCCAACTCTGAGCATCAAGCATGGAGCTGCAACAGATTTGAGTCTGACGAGGCTTCCAGTCCTGCAGGAATTTTCTGTGTCCAGGAAGCCAAAACAGCTGAATCAAAAAGATAGATGATGGTTCTTGGTTGTCGGATAGGAGCAAGAAGGGCCTCCAGATAGGTGCTTCTGAGCACTTCAAAGGAGAGCAGTCCTGAGATGAGACTCGAAGACTGGATTCATGCTCTAGACGAAGGGTCCCAGGGTGGCAGGGTGGGTAAAGAACAGGAGAGCTGCCTAATGCTGTCTCCACCAAGGTCTCCACCTCTGTAGTACTGGTCTTAAGCCCTAGGCAGGCTGGCATCCTTAGAAACCATCGGGGCTGTCCTGATGGACCAGACCATTTGGCAAACAGCCACTATGCTGTAGGCCAGAGTTGGAGTTGGTCCTCCATATGTGCCCAGCTCTCTTTCCCCATCCCAATGCCCTGGGCCTCACCAGAGCTCTCACCACACCTGCCCCTCCCCCAGGAGACTGTGGCTTGCTTTTTTTTTTTTTTTTTTTTTTTTTTTTGGCTTTGTGCCTGCTATTCCGACTCCATCTCCGAGCAAACATCTGTTTCCAGATGTTGTCCCAGAGCCTTCTAAAGTGGAGGCAAAGCTTGAGCTAATATATCTCCAGCAGACCTGCCTGTCATCAGTGAGCTAGCACCAAAAAAGGACCAGGCTCCAGAAAGCAAGACCCTGACGAGGCTGTGGGGCACAAGAAAAATAAACAGGACCTCCGTCCTCACTTTAGAAGGGGCCTCCACAAGAAAGGGCCTCCAGATGGGTGCTTCTGAGCACTACAAAGGAGAGCAATCCTGAGATGAGACTCGAAGACTGGATTCATGCTCTAGACGAAGGGTCCCGGGGTGGCAGGGTGGGTAAAGAACAGAAGAGCTGCCTAATGCCGGGAAGCACGCATCTGCTCCAGCACACAAATCGGGCTCTTTGTGATCTGTCTGTCGTCAGCCAGAAACATCTGGGTCTCGAATCACAATTGCCTGTCTCTCCCACAGCCCTCCTGCCTGTCCTGCCTGTCGGGGAGCACTCAGTCCTAGGAGGCTTTTCAGGGCCCAAATTGGGGTGCCAAGATTCTGAGCCCTTCCCCAAAGCTGACAGACAGCTTTAAGCTCTGGGCTCTTGCACTCTGCCATGATTGTTCTGCCTCAGAAAAGCAGCAAACGGCCCAATGGATGATGCTCTTGCTCATGGTTCCTGACGTCTGCAGACCATGCGTTGCCGTCCTCTCTCCTGGGTTTTCTGCTTTGTTAGGGCCTTGCATGCATGTTAGCATTTCAGTATTTCAGCATTCCCCAAGAAGCAGTTAATACCCTTTCCATCCCTGCCAGCTAGGAGGCTGTGTTCTCAGGTCAGACTTGACTGAGGGGTACATGGTCTGAAGAGACCAAAGTCAGGACCCAGAGTCCTGGGGGCCATGTCTCAAACTCAATCTGAATCAGAAAAAAATGCTTTTATCTCCAGTACCAATCTCAATCGATTGATAAGAACCTCCTACGTGGAAAAGCCTAAGTGTGTGTGTGTGTGTGTGTGTGTGTGTGTGTGTGTGTGTGTGTTTGCATGCATATTGAGAGTGCTACTCTTTCATTGATTAGTGATGTCTGCCAATGATCTAGGAATAAGAGTGTCAGCATGTGTACCAACCATATCCAGGCCATCCCATCTGAGGAAGGAACGATGGAAGACACTAATTGTTGGGGCCCCTGCTATCAGGAAGCCAGGTGACACACCCTGGTCAGGAAGGAACCATCAAGCTCTTCTCCCGGTCTTCTCATGGGGATCCTGCCATGCTCCAAGGCCCAGCTCAGGGCCTCCTCTTTCTAGAAGCCTTTCTGAACTTTCACCCCCACCCCCACGTCTCCACCAGTAACTTGTCCTCCTCTTCAAGTCCCAAGGCACTCACCATCTGCCTGCTCCTTTGGCTTTCGGCTTGTGTTGCTGGCACCTGCTCACACAGTCAGTTCCCTGTGGTAACTTGGCTCTGGGTTTCGCCTCCCAGAGAACTCAGTAACAGGTGTGGACTGGTGGATGGCCAGTGTGCTAGACCCACAAAAGGGCCCACAGTGGCCCTCCTCTCAGCTGCAAAGATCCAGGACATGAGGGAGGCATGAGCCTTGGCTGGATCACTGTCCTGTGTGAGCTTTGTTGTGGGTGCCCAGTTTCTGTGGTTACTCCCATAGTGATGATAACTTGCTCTGAGTCCTCCATGCTGACGTCACACACTGTGTGCCACTGCATCCGATTCTCATGATGACTGAGGCACGGGAACTGTTCTCCTCGTAGCTCAGGTTTTAAAAGCAAATGTAGCTGGGCACGGTGGCATGTGATTGTGATCTGAGTGCTGGGGAGGCAGAGGCAGATAGATCCCTACAGGTCCCAGTGGGAGACCCTGTCTCAAAAAAGAAGGTGGATGTCTCCTGAAGAACAACACAGGAGGTTGTCCTCTGCCTTCACACCCATGCACACATGCACACGTGCACCTGCACATACCTGGACATGCATGCAAGCGTGAATACAGAAGTGTGGGGGATAGAAAGAGAAAAAGAATGGAAAAGAGCCCAGAGCTATCCAGGTCTGTCTGACCTTGGAGAAAGGCCAAGTAGAAACTGAACTTATTGGTGGAATTCTCAAATTCTCTGAGATCTGAGGAATGGAGTCTGTTTGGGTCTCCAGCTGTTCCTGGAAGAAGTCAGCAAGCAAGATGTGGCTTGAGAAAGCTGTGGGGAGGCCCTGGCTCTGACAGGTGGCTGTGGCCTCCGCTAATCATAACCCTTGCCAAATCCTGAATTCCAGGGTCACATGACCCTCCAGTGAGGCCCAGTAGCCCACCCTTGGGTACACACATCCTGGTCTCCACAGCCCGAACTAGTTCTTATCTTGACCATGTGACTTGTTTTGGCCATTAGCAAGTATCACACATGCAGAGGCCTGATAAACACCCTGGGAACCCTGCCTCTGGAAGCCAGTCCTCATGCTATAGGGAAAGCCAGGAAGGATCACAGGATGTTCAGAGGCCATCTTAATGGTACCCGGAAGATGAGAGGCACCCCACCAAACTTCCGCAATGCAGCCCCACAAGAAACCCTGCCACACAACTGAGAGCAACAGAACCACTCAGCTGAGCCATGCCAACTAGGAGAATTCAGAGAAGTCATACATCACTGTTAAGACTTAGAGCTGTTTGCTGTGCACTTGCAGAGAACTGAGACACTGGCCCTCATTCCCAACGTATCAGTGCTCCACACAGTTGAGTCCTGACCACTCGGAGGCAGGTACATGTTCTTGCATATGCATCTAGACCACACAGGCTATGCACAGAGATCAGTACATACTCTTTGGTTGGATACGTGTATGAGCATAATCCCAACACACACATACACACACACACACACACACACACACACACACACACGGCAGGGGTTGGGGGGAGCATGCACACATAGCCTGTGTATCTCCTGAGGCAAGCCTGTTCATTTTGTACATGTCTGCCTGTATGTGATTTCAGAAATGCACATCATCTCCTGTGTCCCTATCTTGGTTACTTTTCTATTGCTGTGAAGAGACACTGTGACCAAGGCAACTAAGAAAAGAAAGCACTTAATTTGGAGTTCACGGTTCCAGAAGGTGAGCAGATGAGGATCATGGCAGGGAGCATGGCAGCAGGCGGGCATCGTAGCTGAGAGCTACATCTGATCCATGGGCATGAGGTAGAGAGCCAGAGAGAGACACTGGATAATGGTATAGGCTTTTGAAACCTCAAAGCCTACTCCAATGACCCACTTCCTCCAACAAAGCCACACCTCCTAATCCTTCCCAAACAGTTCTACCAATGAGAGGCCAAGCATTCAAACATCTGAGCCTATGAGGGACATTCTCATTCAAACCCACCACAGTCCCCAAACACCACAGCTGATAAAGGCAAACACATGTGGTAAGAGCCTAAGTAAACAGCAGCTGGGAAACATCCACACACCTGCACCCACACTCCTGGAAAGCCTAACTGTTGGCAGCAGATGCTGAGCAGGCCTTGTGCATAGCTTGTTTGCTTGCTCTAAGGTGCCCTTTTGTTCTTCCTCTTTTCCTGTGGTCAGTAAGTCACAGGATGTTTATGATACAGCTATCGCTGGAACATTGTTTCAAGAATCAGCTCTCTGCTTGGGGTTTTCCTGTTTGGCTGAGCTGCTGGGATGCAGATGGGAACCTGAGGAACGTACCCCGACCCCATGGAGAGTAGGAAGTAGCAGGGTATATAAGGCTGATGGATAGTCAATAAAGGAGCTCTTTTTGGATGAAGGATCATGGTGTGTCCAGAGTGCTGTTTAACCTCGGCGTCCCTCACCAGTTCTCGGTTCCCGGCTGTGCAGGTCGCAGCACCTAACCACCCAACTGCCCCCAAGCCCCTCTGCCTGTGTGTTTTCATCAATGTAACCTCCACACCGGGTTCCGCTCTTAACTTTACAAGTTTGGTATGGCTTCATTCAGTAAAGCTACCAGGCCTCTTTCCTGTGTACCTGCAGCTCCTGGCCTCAACTCACACCTGTTCTGCAGGGTCACAGCCCATGACCTACTCCACATGGCTGTGTGGGAGAGAACTAGGGGCTTCAGAGAAGGTGTTTCCAGATGCCTGGTCCACAGTCCCTTCTCCTTTGCACACGAGTTTCAGCCTCAGTGAGCCACCCACCTTCCCCAGAGCTCCAGGCACTTCATTTTCTCCGGGCCTTTGCACAGGCAGGCCTCTCTGCTCGGCATGCTCTCCCTAAGCCCCTTCAGCTGCCTACTCTGCTTACTCATCAGCTCCTACACCACAGGTCTTACAGGGGATCCTCTTCTGCTGTTCCCCCCACCCCCACTGTGTCCTGCATTTCATATTCAGTGACGTCAACCAGCCATTAATCCATCTTGTCCACAGCTGTGTCCCCAACACTGTCACAGAGCCCTGTTCCAGAAAGGGCTCCATGCATATTTGGTGGGTGAGTGGACTTTTGGCTCCTGTTCCCTCCACAGTCCTTTCCTTTCCGTGCTCACCAGTCTGTCCCATAAGTAGACACAGAGGCACCAGCTAAGAATCACCAGGGGAGAGCGAGGCCTCAAGTCCACCCACCCATTTGCCACTCGCTTTCTTGTTCAAGCCCACCACCCTTTCTAGGGTGAGCCTCAAGGACCCCCCTGCCTGGCTCTGGGAACTCCCAACTTAGGAAAGGACAGACATAGATGGAGTTTGGATAGGATTCAGGCCACAGACAGTGGCTTCCACGTGCTAGGTGCAAGTTTCATTTTGTTAGGTAACTGGACTCCATGAAGCCAACATGGCCCACATTCCTTCTCCCTTGACGCTCGTCTCTCACGGGACTCAAGAACAGGACTGGAAAGCTGGGCTGCCCTGCCAGAGACCATGAGGCTGGGAAAGAAACATGGACCAGGAGGTTGGGCAGGTTCTCAGTCTGGACCTACTTAACTTGGTTTTGCCAGTTATGGGTACTACAGGGATTCATGGGTACTACAGGGATTCATGGGTACTACAGGGATTCATGGGTGCTACAGGGATTCATGGGTGGTACAGAGAGTCACGGGTACTACAGGGAGTCATGGCTACTACAGGTTTGAGTGAAGGGTGGGCTTGGGCCAAATCAGGTGATGTCAGGCCTCAGGCCAGGGCCAGCTGGGCCAAGATCATGGTGAGGAGAGGTCAATCATCCAGCAGGAGCCACAGGGTGTCATTGATGGCTCCAACTAAGGGAACAAAAAGCAGAAAGAACTGAGGAAGCCCCGTGGAGGAGAGGGAGGGGAACTCTCAGAAGCCCCAAGAAGGCAGCTGGGTGAGAAACAAGGGGCAAATGAGCTGGGGGCGTGTATGTGGGATGGAAATCAACCCATGGAGGACATATGAACTAACCCCCCCCACACACACACACACCACAGTGAAGTGTAGGCAGAGCGGTGACTCCCCCTAGAGGCCTCTCCGATTCCTGGATGAGTGGGGCCTTCTTGGAGCACGATGGGAATTTGTACCTCTGTGGTACTTTATCCACTAACCTCCAAGAGATCCCTAGGCAGAGGTGGGTGGACACCACCGTGTAACTCAACTCAAACTGGCTTGACCAGAACTGACTCACAGTTGGAAGAGTTCAGGCATGGACGAGCTGGTACCAGCAGCCATGAGTCCCTATGGGATGCCATTTATTGAGTGCCTACTGTGTGCTTTAAATTCATCTCCTCGGGCGGGGGGTGGTGGCACACACCTTTAATCCCAGCATGCGGGAGGCAGAGGCAGGTGGATCTCTGTGAGTTCAAGGTCAGCCTGGTCTACAGAGTGAGTTTCAGGACAGCCAAGGCTACACAGAGAAACCCTTTCTCAAAACACACACACACACACACACACACACACACACACACACACACACACA
>CABHPP010140278.1:26063-61456 GCA_902168425.1 Peromyscus attwateri
ACACACACACACACACACACACACACACACACACACACACACACACACTTCATCTCTTCATTAAAGTCCTCCAGAAAAGCTAGATCCTTTATTATAAGCCCATTTTATTTAGTTGGTTTTTCTTTGGAACAGAATCTCATATAGCCCACGCTGCCCTCAGACTCACCATGTAGCTCAGAATGACCTTGAATTTGCCATCCTTCTGCAGCTATCTCCCAAGGGATGATAGACATGTGTCAATTGTCAGAAAAGGGCACTTTTTGGTTGGTTTTTCTGACTGTATGGGGTCTCTCAGAGCGTTGGGTTTGGACTTTTTTTTTTTCCCATTACTGGGCTCGGCTCAGGCTACCATGACACCCTGAACCTTGAAATTCCAATCTCAACAATGCTGCAGCCCCAAACATCTTCAGTTTTGCTGCCTCAGCTCAGTGAGCACCCTGTTCGAGCCTTCCTTCAGACTGACAGGGAATAGAGAAGCCTCAAGCCTCTGCAGAAAACATCCCAGCTGAGAAACTCTCCAGCGCCCCTTAGTGGTCCTTAACATGGCGGTCTTCTCAGACATTTGTACTGGGTGGAGACATCTCTCGACAGGGCTCGGGGCACAGAAGCCTGCTTGTTAATGAGATACATCAGGGAAATGCTGCCACAGGGACTTTATGGCCACCAGCCCTTTCCACTGCCTTGCTTCCTAGCCCTCCAGTTCTCCGTGGTGGCTTACTACCTAGCAGTCAGTCTTATGTTAATTAATGTGAGTACTGCATTACAAGCTCCCATCCGTAAATGTGCACTATACACTAACGTATGTATTAGATATTAAGCTCCCTCCCACTACTCAACATGCAAAACGTAAAGATTGCCCTGTTACTAGGAAAGGGCACCCACCCCAACAGCCCTGCTACTTCCACATCCATTCCACAGTTCAAGGGCCAGCCTCCCCTCCCCTGCCCGATGCTCCAGAAAGCTCAACCCCACCAACTCCTTTGCAGGAATATCTAGAGGCACCAGAAAACGAGAACTCTAGTGACAGAAGTCACTGATGGGGAGAGGTGAGAAAAGAGGAAAATTCCAAATGCAGACTGCCCAAAGGCCACTGAGCTCTTCTACAGAAGAGGAAGCCACGCAGGCCAGATGGGGTTAGTTCTAGAGGGGATGGGGGAAAACTGGGTGTGAGTGTGTGGTAATTGTCGGCCTTTGATGGCTTGGACTCCTAGGTAGTCTAATGGGCTATGGGTCTCAGACCAACATGGGTAAGAAAGGGAGACACCTTGCCTGTTAGACATCTTAGAGTAAACCTGGGTGGTGGGCTCCATCCCTGATAAATTTCTGTTCTGTAACTCTTAAGGTCTCTGTCCCGAAAGAGAAAAGGGCGCCAATACCGCTGCCCCGGAGCGCTGATTTTTCCACTCCGGAGTGAATCTGTGGCTAGTATCATGGTCCCACCAGAGACACCTACAAAGAAACCTGGGTGGGGATGGACGAGGGAGAGATTGTCTGATGCAGTCGCGGCAGATCTCACAGCTCAGGACATGGAGAACCATGCAGGCGCCCTGACAGTGTCTCAACGGGTTGCCGGGAGGGTCCTCGAGGCCTTGGGAAAGCAGGGTGCTGTGATGCTGGGTCTTGGGTGCCGGGAGGGTCCCCGATGTTCTGGGAAAGCGGGATGCTGTGATGTCGGGTCCCTATGACTTTGAGGAAGACGCCCCGGGTCTTGAGTGTGAATCTAAGCAAAGGAAGAGGAGCGCAGCCCCCGCTCCACTCCACACCCCCCTCCCCGCCTATAAATAACCCCAAGTGCCACTTCAAAGGGCACCGGGAGCTCAGGACAGGGGCTACCAGGGTCGGCGGGCCCCACACACCACGCCCCCCACCCCGGGCGACTTTGCATAAATAAACAAACCCCAGCCGCGGCCCCGCGGGAGGCGGAGGAGGAGCGGGAGGAGGGCGAAGGAGGAGGGCGAGGGAGGGGCGCGGGAGATTAGTTTGGGAAGTAGCGCCCGGCGCTCATCCGATCCGCGCGGCCGCGCTGGCTGTGTCAAGTTACAGAGGCGCCGGAATCGGCCCCAGCACGGCTCACTGCGGCCACGACCCACCTCTGCCCATGGAGCCCTGCATGCGCGCCCCTTCGCCTGGGGACTGACACCCGCTCGCCCCGGAGACTCAAGACACCTAGTAGGACCCCGAGCGTCGCACCAGCCCGAGGACTCTGCAGAAGCGAGAAGAGAAAGAGCGGGAGAGCGGGGTCAGATTCCCCCAACTTGGAACATTCTTCGAAATAACATTTTTTCCTACTTTGGCGTACCCCGATCGCGCCTGCTGGTGGCTCTCGGCTGTCCCCTTACTCCGACTGCTCATTTTCTGTCCTCTTTGGAGAGCAAAGGAAAGGGACGTCCTCCGGCCACGCTAGCCCCCCGTTCCCCCTGCCTCACTGTTCGGATTGTGCTTCTTGGATCTCGTTTTTAATTTATTCTATTTATTTATTTATTGGTTCATAAGACGCGAGGGGATGGTGGCGGAGCGCGCCCGCAAAGCGGCAGCCACCGGCACTCGCGGCCCTGGGGAGCTGGGCGCGCCCGGGCCCGGGACAGTGGCGCTGGCGGAGCAGTGCACGAGGCTGCCGAGCCCCGGGTGCTGCGGACTGCTGGCTCTGGCGCTGTGCTCGCTGGCACTCAGCCTGCTCGCCCACTTTCGGACCTCCGAGCTGCAGGCCCGGGTGCTGCGCCTGGAAGCGGAGCGCGGGGAGCAGCAAATGGAGAAAGCTATTTTGGGACGAGTCAACCAACTGCTGGACGAGGTTTGTGCCCTTTGTTGCTGGCTTTTATCCCCTCCCCGCGGCGCCCCCTCGCACAGTCCCGGGGACTCCAGGAGCCGTTGCGGGCGGGCGCTCTCTCGCTCGCTCGCTTGCATGGTCGCCCAGGTTGTCTGCACTGAGGGAAGGGACCGCCGCTGGGCTACCAGAGATCTAGAGCACCAGGCCAGCATGTGCAGGACCTCCCAGGTCCGGGAGACCCCTAAGTCTTTCTCTGGGGGCGCCCTGTGCGCGCGACAGTCAGGTGGAGGAAGGCAGGGAGCGCAGAAGGTGCGCGGAGGCAGCCTGGGCTGGTGGGAAATAGGCAGGGGGAGGCTTGCTGGGCTCTGGTGGTCTTCTCCATTCCACGAGGGTGGGTTGCTGCCTGATTCTTACGGTCACGTTTGGAAACAGGGCAAGAGAGTGAGCCATTTAATGACCTAAAGGGACAGCCTCTAAAGTAGATTGCTCATTGCTGGTCCCTGTTTGCTGGCCCAGGCCCCTAGGGCCCAAGTGTGAGTTGCCTGTCTCTGTCCTCCTTGGGGTCCCGTTAACCTTTGATTCTTCCGGCTGTGGCCGCTGGAAGGGTCCTAACTTCCTCCTCTCAACTGGGAAAAGGATGCAGAGCTCCCTCCCTCCCTCCCTCCCTCCCTCCCTCCCTCCAATGTGCTCCATCCCAGGCAGATCAAAAGTTACTAATGTGTCTTGTCTCTTTGCTGGGGCAGTCCCGAGAGTGCACAGGGAGGCAGTGGCATCCTCCCTAGAGAGGCGGGAAAAGCAGACTCTAGTGGGGCAGGGTGGGGGTGATCAGGAGGGAAAGCTGAGCGCCTCAAGATGGAGAGGGCTGGTGGCTTAAGAGATTTTGGAACAACACGGAAGACCCAAGGTCCTGGAGGAGGCCGGCCTGAAATGGTTGGGGGGGGGGCGGGGCCGGAGGTATCTCTTCGCACAGTAGGAGGGGGTGTGGGATAGTAACCAACAGGGTGCTAAAAGCCAGCAGCCCTGGTTTTTTGTACCCACGCTGAGATTTATTTGGATGCTGTGCAACCTGGGACAAATACTGTACCCTCTCTGAGCTTACAGAATGATGGCAAGCATTAGCCAGGTCTAACAGGCTTGGGTCTCCTGTAGTTGGGTTTCTTTGGGGTGCCTCTTTTAGAGTTCCCTGGGTGACCCCATGGGGGAAGTTGCAGGCCACAGCATAGAGGGTGGCCCTGGGACAAGTCCCTGCTGTGTGAGTGGCGCCCCATGCCTGCTGCTACAGGTCATTGCCATGACTGGCCAGAACTAAGAAGCCTCAGTCAGGCCACCCACAATCCCCCAGGCCTGGGGCAGTCTTGCTGGTTGGCTGAGTGGGGAGGGTACTGGCTGGACTGTGGAGAGAGTCTGTGCAAACCTTCCCATGTGCACCCAACCCTTGCCAAGCCCTCCCTGTGCCAGGGCTCCAGTGCCCAGGACCTGCCCAGGTCACTGTTGTCTTTCACGGGGAGTCCCCTGCTCCAAGCAGTAGCTTAGTTAGCCTATGACTTCAAGGCCTCAACCTCTAGAACTGAGAAGCACCCCAAGGATGATCTGAAGTGACGCCCCCCATTTTACAGAGGGGGAAAACTGAGGTCTGGAGAAGGGCAGTAGGTTGCTCAGGGCCACATGGTGGCATCCAGTATTAGAGCTAAGCCTCCCTACCCTGCACCCGTTCCTCTGGCCACTGTGTCCTGCTGCTGTTTACCGAGAGCTAGCTGACCGGGGGTGGGGGGTCAGGGGTGGGGGAATGCCCTGGGAACACTTCAACCTTCCTGAACTTGAGTGGGACACAGAGAGAAAATGAGTAGGCACCGTATCGTGTGGGAAACGTCACAATAACGAAGGGAAAGTGGCCAGGAAATGTGTTACATTAATGTGATGGTGGTGGTAACCAAAGCGGGCTTCCTGAGGAAGTGATTTTTAGGGCCAGACTTAAAGAGTGAGTAGGAGTTTGCCTGGCGCAAGGAGGTAAGCATCAGGCTTTGTGCCAAGACACCCTGCCCCCAGGGAACAGGTTCTAGGGGGGCAGGGAGCCAGAGGTGGGTGGGGCTGCTTTGGGGCTGTGAATGAAGACCTAAACCATGAGGACCGGGGAGAGAGGCATGGTTGAAGGTGAGGCTGGATGAGATGGGCAACTCAGGTCCAGAAAGACCTTAGAGATTGCTAGATGGGTAAGGGGGAAATGGAGAACTACCAAAGGGTTGAATGGAAGGTACTTACGTCCCTCCAATGGGAAGTGACGGGGCTGCTGAGGACCATGGCTCGGACTGGTGTTGGGGACAGGGATGAGAGGACATAGTGGCTGCAGGGGTGGTGACTCCTGGAGGCAGTTGTCAGGGGGTGTTGGAGGGAGCTGTCCTGTCATGGAACCCTGGCCAATAGGAGGCCTGCAGTCTGGGGGCTGCTGGAGGGATGCTCAAAGGCCGCATGGTGTCATCCAGTAATCACTAACATATGCGACGTATTCTATTGGAATTAAATAAAAATTGAACTGGAGTTCCACAAGCACTCTACTCTCACGGAAAGGGCTTGGCAGACACAGGAGCCGGCGACTGGCTGGGCAGGCAGCGGATATGGTGACAGTCTCGAAAGAAGTCCAGATGGGGAAGCCCTGAGCAGGCTGTGTCAGCCCTGAGCAGGCTGTGTCAGCCGTGATTCTCAGTGCTGTGACAAAAATAACCCGCCGGAAACAGCAGAAGCAAAGAAGGGCTTACATCTGCTCACAGTTTCGGAGCTTTCAGTCCCTCTGGTGGGAGGGGACAAAACAGTTCTTTCTGTGTGTACCTCCAATTCCCTGCGGACCTCCAGCTACAGACGCTCACCCAGGCTCTTCTGTCCTACTTCATCCTCTCTGGAATTGCCCTCACAGACACACCCAGATGTGTTTCTCTCCTTATCAATCAAGTTGATAAGACTAACCGTTACTATGGGCAACCATGGGGCCTGCCAAAGCATCCCCAGTGCCACCAGAAAGGGATGCATCCTTTGTCTCTTTCCCCGGGGGGGGGGGGGGAACTCTCCCAAGTACAGGCAAAGAAGCAGAGGAAGGGGTGAGCACTGACCGGATGGCTCAGTGGGTAAGAGCATTCATTTGCTGAGTAAGCCTGAGCATTTGCTGAGTAAGTTCAATTCCAGAGTTATATTCTGACTCCACGGGCATGCACGTGCATACACACTCGTGTGTGTGTGCGTGCACATCCACACACGATGATAAATAAATTTTAATTAAAAAAATAAGGAATGGGTGAGGCGCGACCTGGGTGGGAGAGGGAGGGCATGTAGTTTTGTTTCAAAACAGTTTGGTGACATGGTTGCGAAGTGAGCCCCTGCCCTTATGGTGGGTGACACAAGGAGTCAGAGGGTTTAGGGACTAAAATTAAATTCCCACTATGTGACTATTGTGAGCCACACCACCCCCTGCAGTCAGGTTTCTTCCCTGCCAGATCCAGGCTCCAATGCCATCCAGGTACTGCTGTGAGACCTTCAGGAGGCGGCAGACACCAAAATGCATGAAATGGCCCCACCAGCAGGGGGTGATGATACCCCGGGGGTCCTGAGGTAGCAATTCCTGGGGCAGGTGAGCCTGAGCCCCTCCTTGAAGGAGGAATGAGGGACTTCAGAAGGGGCCCATGCAATGGTTTGCTGGTTCCCTGAAATCCAGAAAGACACCAAGCGGAGTGTGCAGAGGACAGAGATCAAGTCTGTCGGACTGAGAAAGAGGGAGCTGGGAGGGCAGGCCAAGCAGAGGGACCCAGTAGGGAAGGACACTTGGTTCTGAAGAAGCAAGCAAGGGCAGCTCCTAGGGGCCCAGGCACTGGTGGATGGGTCATCACTGGACGAAGACCGACCTGGGGGGGGGGGGGGGGAGACTGAAAATGTGGTTTGACTCAGCACCTCTCTATGGTCTAGGATCCTTAATGAGCACTCCAGCTGCCTGCCGGTTGATTTCCTTGCTGTGAAGAAAGAATCTGGAATGTCCCAAATGGAGAAAATCAGACGACACCTAGGCTAGGACTGAGCAGGAGGTGGGGGAGAGGGAGGAAGGGGGTGGGGGAGGGGCAGGATTGAGATTAAAAGCAGCCAAATTCATTTTGGAGGCCCAGGATTAGAGGGGGCGGGTCTTGCAGCCCTGTGGACTCTGGGGGAGGTCAGACAGACTCCCACCCCAGTTACAATGCTGTCCCCAGTACCCTTGCTGTCATTGTTCCCTGGAGTGGCTCATAGGGTGCACCGAGGCCATACATATGACGAGGATGGCGCCTTCCATCCTCCCTACTCCCCATTGGCTGGCACTGTCCTATCCCACTTTACAGATAAGGAGACCCATGTCGCTAAACCTCCCTCCCACTCTCTGTGACTCATTCCTTCCACCTTGGGGAATCCCTGGGAAAGGAAGTTATAGAAACTTCCGGGCCAAGATGTTGACGGAGTGCAGGCAGACCCCCACACCCCTAAAGGACCAGTTTATGAGAATGTCTCAAGTCTATGGGGTATGTGTACAGGGAACTTTTATTGGGCTGTTGAGAGGAGAGATCAAAGCCGGGGTAAAGAGACTGAACCGCTGGGCTGTGGACTGAGGCGGGTTCTGAAGGGAGCAGGCTGTGTGACAGGGTAGCTTGTCTGTGCAGCAGCATCCTGGGCCCATGACAGCTGCCTGAGCCTCAGAAAGCAGACAGACCCTAGGTCCGGGCACCTTCAAACAAAGCCCAGCATGCCACTGAGTCCATCCCAAATTGCTGCTTCCTTTTGTGTAGGGAGTGAAGTCTGGGGCTCTCGCTCTGCTCTGCGATGGGAAGACAGGAGAGTCCAAAGATGCTCCTTACGCTAGTATCAAAGGACCAGAACATGATCCTGCTGGAGAGGCATGTCTCCTCCATGGTGCCCTTTCTAGTCTCTAGTTAGCTACTAGGTCATTGGTGGTCAATACATGACGCGTGTGTGCCTAGCTCCCATTCCAGGGTCCTCAGCAGACATGGCCCATCGATTACAGATCACTTCCCCATCATGCTTAGCATGGCCTTGGAGTCTTGCAGCAGTGTTCCAGGAAACCCCAGAGAGCTAGCAAGAGTTGACATTCAAAGTGAAGAGAGATGTTTTGTGACTTGAAGCTTTTTTTTAAAGACCAAGTTTACTTAGAAGAGATTAAGTGAGAAAGAGTTGCCACTGTCTCTGGCTTCTGCGGAGGCTTGCCAAGGTAGGTCCAAGCAAGATAAAGGCGCTCACTGGGTAGCCAGCCCTTGCAGGACGGTGGAGGGAAGTGAAAGTATCAAAACAGAGTTCTGTCAGCCGGAAACCAGTTTCACGGTTCGGTCACTCCCAGAAAGTTGTCTTTCCCCCTTACTCCAAATCCTTCTAGACTCTTCTCAGTGTCCTCTGGAGAGATTTCTGGAGCCATGAGAACTCTCTCCCTGCTCTGACTTGCCTGTGGCACTTCCTGGACATGCCTGACATGACATTTAGCTCAGAGAAAGGAAATGCAGACTTAGCACACACTGCTGGCTTCCTTGGCCAATGGTGGCAGACATTACTAACCACTCAATAAATGCTCTCCCTGAGCCAGGTCAATCCTTCTCCATCCAGGGCTCCAGGCTATACTCCCAGCCCATCGGAGCCAATACACAAGGAAAAGTCTACTGGCCGTCTGTGACTTAGCCACATGGGCCAGGTGTTGTCCTCTGGGTAGCCTTTAAAATGTCCTGTCTCTCCATTTGTCCATACACAACCTGGTAACAGGGGTAGAGTCTCTAGGCTCACGAGTCTCTAGGTTTGTTATTGAGTGTGGCCTGGGACTTTGCGAGTGGTAGGCAGATTTTACCAATCATCTGTATGAAGATCACATGTGTATGTACATGTGCTTGCAGATAAAAAAAAAGTGTATGGAGATGAGAGGACAACCTGAGGTGTCATGTGTATGTGTGTGTGTGTGTGTGTGTGTGTGTGTGTGTGCACGTGCATGCATGTTGTGAGTGTAATAGGATCTCTCACTGGCTTAGAACTTGCCAAGTAGGCTAGGCTGACTGGCCAGTGATCCCCAGGGGTCTTCCTGCCTCTGCCTCTCTAGCATTAGGATTACAAGCGCGCACACACACACACACACACACACACACACACACACACACACACCATGCCCAGCATGTGTTTCCGATTTTAACATGGGTTCTAGGAATCAAACTCAGGTTCCCATGCTTCATAACACTTTACAACTGAGCTCTCTCTCCCCAGCCTCTGATTCACGATCTTGTTGGAGGCTAGGAAAGGTGTCCCAGCCAGCTGAGCCTCTCACGCTTCCAGCCCAGCTGTGGGCTCCGCATTTGCTCTCAGAATGTCACAGCAGCCAACAGAGGGTACATGTTCTGGCAGCATGCCTGTCCCTGGCTGGAGGGTAGGGGTGGCTCTACTTGATCAGTTCTGCCTGGACCAAGCAGCTGGGCATCTTCCTCTTTGGCTCTCACTCTCAAGGTCGAGTGCTCCATCTCTGCCTTCCTAGGCTGCTTGGCAAGGTTTTTGTGTGCACGTGTGTGCGCACACAGGTGGGCAAGTCCACAGCATCTGGTGTCACGCCAACCTCTGCCACCAGTTGGGTGAGACTCAGGATCCTGATTAGAATAATGTAAATGGCAGTGTCCTCTGCACAGAGGTGATGGTCGATCAGATGAAGTCATCCAGGTGTGGTAACAGGAACCACTGCCACCCTACTCATCACAGGCAGACACTCATCCTCAGCATTTATTCATAGCCACGTTTATTGGGGTCTCACTGTGGACCCGGCACTTACTGTCCAGAGCTTTGCACCTACGGACTCACTAAAGCTGTGCAACAATCTTACGTGTGCTTTCTGTTTCCACTATTCCTTTTTGACAGAACGAAGCTGAAACCCGTAGAGGTTAAGTAACTAGTTAGCAGCAGTGGAAGCTTTCAACCTAGGCGGCGTGGCCACTGGCATGGACTTGCCTGCATGAAGGCCAAGACTAGGGAGATGTTGGGTTGGGTTTGGCCCATACAAAGGTGATGCTTAACTGAATTGGCTTGGTGCCGGGCCTGGGTTACTGCCCATAGAAAGAATGGCTCCACAGATGCTTTCTTCTAGTCTTGGTAAGGAAGACCCCAAGGAGAGTCCTCATCCTGGCCTGACCTCAGCAGTGCTGAGTTCTTGTTGTTTACACCAGGAACTGCCTTGTCGTGAGTCTAGGGTCATCTGATAGGCAGAGCCACAGTCCTGGTTCATCATTCTGTCTGTCTGTCTGTCTGTCTGTCTGTCTCTCTGTGTGTGTGTGTGGGGGGGATGATGGAACTAGGCCCCCACTCCCAGCCCCTTCTTCTGCTCCCTTTGACTGACATCTGCCCACCCTGAGCAGCTGGTGTTTTCTCAGTCAGTGAGGGGATTAAACAGGCTCCCTCAGAGGAAACTGAGGCCCAGGGCTGGGGAGGACCCTAGTCAGGCTAGGATCCCTACCTCTTCTGGATGTCATCTGGACTCCCAGCAGACCCCATGCCACACTCCCTGCCCCCCATGTGGCCGAGGTGCTGTGTCACTCTACGGACAGACCTGCCAACCCTCTGTGGCCCTGAGGACACCCAGGAGGGGGCTGCTGGCAGCCAGGCTCCCCTGGCCCTTCAGCTGGGCACAAAGGGGTGGAACTGTCTGGGAGAGGCGGGCCCAGCCTGCCAGGAACACTGGACTCCTGTCTGTCCTCTGGAGGCTATTGTGGGGTTCTGGGAAACCCCACATGGCTGGAGTCCACTCCGGATGGACCTCTCTAGCCCCTTCTTTTCCTGACCCAACCCCAGCTTCAGCGGCCTCTGGGGGAGGCGGCCTAGTCTACCCTTTCATCTCTTCTCTTGTCTTCCCTCTCCTCCCCGCTCTCCTTTCTCAGACGCTCCCTGCCAGCCAGCCTCCCCAGGCAGCCTCATTTTTACCTGGTCTGTAAGCTGCCGCAGGGAGGCCTAGCTGCCCTGGCTGCTGTCCTGGGACCCGGACACCCATAGAGTCCAATCACAGTCGTCAGTTGCACTCAGCGTGATCTCCCAGGCCCTCTGCACAGGGTCAGGCTCTGATAGAGCGGCGTGTAGGGCGGGCCAGGGGCAGACATCTGAGACAAGGATGGTGGCGAGAACAAGCTGAACAGGCACTCACCGGGACTCTGGACCAGTGAGAAGATTCCCGGCCCGGCAGAAGGAGTGGCTACCTGGGAGGCCCAAGAGTGGTTCTGCGGCCTCTAGTCCACCCCGTCCCTAAGCCTCACAGAGCAAAGGAAAGAAGCCATGGGCTATATCAGGAATACCAGCCTAGGTCCTCCAGCTTACATGCCCCTGTGATGGCGAGCTCATTACCTTATGTTATTATGACTCATGGCTATTTCAGGGTTAGTCAAATCTCACTTTTAATGTGTTCTTCATCTTGACAGAGTTCTAGGCTCATCCCCCACCTGCCCCCACTAATTTCCAGCATGAATGGAAAGCCCCTAAAGTTATGTGTCTGAATCAAAGGAGGAGGGGTCTGACCTCTCTCTTACACATCATCTGTGGTCACCTGGGCCTCCCACAGACCTGTCTGTCTCTCCTCTTCCCCTGTCACCGTACTGCCCCGGCTAGCTTCCCACCTCACCCGCTTACTCCACACAGCAGCCAAAGTGGCCTCACAATCGCACTGTGACAGGATTGAAACTCTTCCCTCCCATGTCCCGTGTCACTCCGTACAGGTTCCCAGGGCCCGCTTGGTTCCCGCTGCTCTACAGAGCACATGGCTGCACTCCACTCCCATCCAGGGTGGGGAAGGGAGGAAAAGGGGTAGAAAGCAGCCCCAGCTCCCCCTACCCAGGACTTGTGTCCCTGGACCTGTCCCTTCCGTGGCCTGGCTTATCTCCTCAGGTCCCTGAGGTGCCCTGTACCCCATTCCAAGCCACTCCCACCCACAGCCAGTTGCAGGACCTGCCTAGCTCCTTGACTCCCCAGAGGCAGCAGGCAGACCTTGGGGTAGCTAGAAGGAAGGACTTCCCCATGTGAGGTCTGGAAAGCTCACACACAGGTACAGGCACCTCCTTTCCCTGAGCTTTGGAATTAAGGTCGTGTCTTTCTGTGGTTCTCACGTAGCCATTAAAAAAGGCTGCACGGGGGCACCCATAGACCCTTGGGCCCCAGCTTCCCAGCCCCGGGAGTCTGTGATCAGACGCCAGGCTCTCACACAAAGGCTGGAGGCAGGAGGGCAGTTCCTTGGCCTTCTTGTGGCCGGCAGCCCTGGAGTGGTTTGGGCGAGTCTGATTTGGGTTGAGTGGGTGTGGGTGGGTGTCTGAGTTTCCTCCACTTTGATTACACCCAACCAGGGCACGCAGCCACACACGAGCCTGTCCCTTTCCCAGCTCTCATCTGTGCCCCCCCCCCCCCCCCGCCTCCACTCCACCCCCTGTGCTGCTCTGGGTTCGGGCCACACAGCTATCCTTGGGTGCTGATTTGAGCCTCTGCTGCCTACTGTGAGTTCTGCCCAGGCCCAGCCCAAAGCCATAGGGAGCAGGTCCCAAAGGGCAGACCAGACAGATGCCTGACTGAATCGTGTCCACAGCCGTGTTCGCCTCTGGCAGCTCCTGACCCCCAGATTTAACAGGAGTGCCACAGGCAGGAGGAGTATGGGAAGGACAGGACAGACAGTTATTCACCCGGTTGGTGTCCACAGGTGTCATGGCACACCAGCGCCTCCGTGGCACGTAGGAGAGGCAGACCCGAAATCAGCTCAGGACAGAGGTGGCCCACACCACACTAGCCGAGTAGTAACTAGACTCACCTCAAGGCCAGCGTCTCTTGTTGCTCCATCCCTCCAGCATTTCAGTCATCCGGTTGGTCCAGCAGATAGCTAAAGCCACCCCTACTTTATGGCTGGGGGCATTGGAGCCCAGATGTTTTATCTGTTGCATAAGAACTGTTAGTGGGAAAGTTGTGATGGGACCCACAAGCTTGGCCCTACCACGTCATCTCAAGATCCTATTCATACTGCAACGCCTCACAGAGAATAAATGATTCACCGGAGTCTGTGACAGCTCCAGGTAGTCCCAAGGGCAGGTAGGAGTCATATGATCATTTATTAAATTAATTACTATGTGACTTTTTCCTCCCTAAAACACTTATCACCATGGGTAGTGTAGAGGACTTAGTGTGGGTCATTAAAAAAATATATTTTTTTTTTGAGATAGGGATGACCTGGAACTTGCTTTGTAGACCAGGTTAGCTTTGAAATCACAGAGACCAGTTTGCCTCTGCCTCCTAAATGCTAGGATTAAAGGCGTGTGAGACCAAGTTTGGCCTAGAATATTTTTGAGACAGAGTTTCATGTAGCTCGGGTTCGTTTCAAACTTGATGTGTAGCTGAGAATGACCTTGAACTTCTAATCCTATTTTCTCGACCTTCTGAGTGTTTGGATTAGAGGCATGGACCGCTGCTCCCGGTTTGTGGGCTACTGGAGATTTAACTTGGGACTTTGTCCACGCCTAGCAAGCAAGCACTCCGCTAACAGCTGTATCCCCACCCATTTTGTTTAGTTGTTTTGGTGGCGCCTTGTGGGGACAGTCTCACTATGCAGCCCAGGCTGGCCTCCACGTTGCCATGCTCCTCCTGCTTCTACCGTGTGCTGGGATTACAGACCTGCCCCCACGACCCCTGGCGTTTTCTTTCTGGTGCAGGGGATGTAAGCCACAACCTCATGCATGCCAGGCAAACACTTCTTACCACTGAGCTACAGCCCAACCCCATGGAGTGTGTCACCTTCAGCTGCGAGTGACTGTCCCCGACACTTCCTGTTTGGCTGCTCTGTCTCAGCACCTGCGTGGTTGTCAGGAGACAATATCTCGTTTTGAAGCCTCTTCTTGAGGGAAGACCCCGGAGTGATGGTGACCCCGTGCCTCTGGCCTCGCCTCCCTCTACCACCATCTGGACCCATGCGTGACAGAGGCCGGGGTTGGGTAGACGCCTGGTCCCTTTAAGAGCCCCCGAGCCAGGACCTGGGGAATGAGTGGCCCCTAAGCCCAAGCTGGGTTGGAACTGTGTTCTCTGGGGAAGCGAGTGGCTGCCTGGCATCTTCCCTTTGATACTGACACCAGCATTTTAATAGCTGTGACCCATCAGGCTGGTGGTGTTTCAGCCCTGACCGCACAGGGCATTCCAGGAGGCCCTGGCTACCAGCCAAGACAGCAGAAGGGCCCCTCAGCATAGAGGGGCTGGGGTCCATGCCCCAACCAAGAGTGCAGAAAGTGTCCTACCCACCCACCTCCAGCCTTAATCTAGGGTCTCTCACTAGGGCCTAAGGACCAGGATGAGTGGATTAAATAACCAAAGCTGGTCACTCAGGGGGTGTGTCTTGGTGACCTGGGTCACTCATTCCTCTCTGAGGGGGTTTGGCCTTCACTCAACACCTGACTGAGTTAGTCATAGCCAATGACCCCCAGTTCCCCACCGCGGTGGGGCCTGTGTCAAGCTCACCGTGACACCTGATTTGTCAACAGCCAGCGTTTCCTGAATGCCCGCTGTGTGCCAGGCTCTGTTGTAGGCACTGGGCACACGGTGACGAAGAACACAACATATGGTTTATCTTCCTGTGAATTTATCTTCTGTTGGCAAAGGGGGGGGGGGGCAATAGATGAGAGAGGAAAAAAATGTAAAGGAGGAAATGAAGTAGGGAAGGGGACAGGAAGTATGTGGAATGGGGACAGGAAGTAAGGAGGGACTCATTAGGAGCATGCCAGGTGGACAACTAGAAAGAGAACATTCCAGAAAGAGAGCAATCACACGTGCAAAGGCCCTGGGGTAGGAGGAAGCCGGGAGAGATGATGGTCTGGCAACTGCTGAGAACAGGGCTTCTGGGTCCAGGTTGGATGTGGGGTGGGGGCATTAGGTTATCAAGGTCATTGGGCTAGAGGTGTGCCCGGAGCAGGTGGTAGTGCTGGGGCTGGGGAGAGGGGCTGATCTGGGTGTGTCTACAAGGCAGAAGATGGGGGCGTTTGCTGGCAGGGTGTGTGGGGAAGAGAGTCATCAGTGATGAGTCGGAGAGTGGGAGAAACTGATGGGACCTGTGTGGGAGGGATGGGGCAGCAGGCTGGGAGCTCAGCCTTGGGACCCTGTTCTGAGATGGCAAAGAGTGAGCTGACAGGCAAGCAGCTGGTCACGTGACCCAGAGGAAGGTCCAGGCTAGAGGTGTGAATATGGGGCTGTCATCAACCATTGCAGTAGTTTGGATAAGAATAGACCCATAGGTGCATCTATGCGAATGCTTAGTCACCAGGGAGTGAAACTGTTTGAAAGGATTAGAAGGATTAGGAGGTGTGGCCTTGTTGGAGGAAGTGTGCCACTGGGGGTGGCCTTTGAGGTTTCAAAAGTCCATGTCAGGCCCAAGTGCTTGCTCGCTCTTGTGCTGTCTCTCTCTTTCTCTCTCTCTCTCTCTCTCTCTCTCTCTCTCTCTCTCTCTCTCTCTCTCTCTGTGTGTGTGTGTGTGTGTGTGTGTGTGTATGCTTGCAGATCAGGATGAGCTCTCAGCTCCTTCTTCAGCACCATGCCTTCTTACTGTTGTTCGAAACTTAGATGGTCCTTTAATTAAAAAAACAAACAAAACAAAACCAAGAGCCCAATATCAGGGTGAAAGCTGAAAGATCGGAGAAGCGGAGCAGCCAGCCACTAGTTCTTACCTCTATGAAATCCTCAGCCTAAAGAGAGTGAGTTCCTGTCTCCTCACACCTTATATTACCTTTCTCTGCCTAACCATCACTTCCTGGGATTAAAGGCGTGTATGCTTCCCAAGCAAAGGCCTGAGATCTCAAGTGCTGGGATTAAAGGTGTGTGTCACCACTGCCTGACCTCTGTGTTTAATCTAGTGCACAAAGGAGGGGGAAGAGAAGTATGTGAATACTGCTACAGGTCAAGGAAGACAAGGATTGACCACAGACTCGGCAGCCGGGGGGTGGGGTGGGGGGGTGATCAGTCACCTCTGCCAGGCAGGGAGGGTGAAGGTAGCCAGGTGTCCTGGTTAGTTTTTTTGAATGTTTTTGGTGTGTGTGTGTGTGTACGTAACACAAGCTAGAGTTATCTGGGAAGAGGAACCTCAACTGAGAAAATTCCTCCATCAGATTTCCTGTAGGCAGATCTGCAGGGCATTTTCTTCATTAATGGTTGATAAGGGAGGGCCTGGTCCACAGTGCTGACTAGCTTTATGTCAACCTGACACAAGCTAGAGTCTCTGGAGAGGAAGGAGCCTCAACTGAGAACAGTAAGATAGGGCTATAGGCAAGCCTGCAAGTCGTTTTCCTAACGGATGGGAGAGGGTCAAGCTAGCTGTGGTTGGGGCCACCCCTAGGCTGGTGGTCCTCAGTTCTACAAGAAAGCAGGCTGAGCAACCTTGGGGAACAAGCCAGTTAGCAGCTCTTCTCCATGGCCTCTGCATCAGCTCCTGCCTCCAGGTTCCTGCCCTGTTTGAGTTCCTGTCCTGACTTCCTTCAGTGATGGACTACAATGTAGAAGTGTGAGCCAAATAAACCCTTTCCTCCCCAGCTTGCTTTTTGGTCATGGTGTCCATCACAGCAATAGAAAGCCAACCAGGACAGACATTGGTACCAGGTTCAGGAGTATGCTGTTTGGGGAGGAGGGGATGGATGGAGGGTTCAGGGGGTATGCTGTTTGGGGAGGACGGTGGATGGAGGGTTCAGGGGGTATGCTGTTGGGGAGGACGGTGGATGGAGGGTTCAGGAGTATGCTGTTTGGGGAGGACGGTGGATGGAGGGTTCAGGGGTATGCTGTTGGGGAGGACGGTGGAAGGAGTCTGGAACTCTGAGCTCACAAAGCTCCTGAGTGCTTGAGCTGAATGGGCTGTTCTGTGGGGACCCGGAAGAGGCTGTCGAAGGCGGTGCAGACGCTGCAGGCTGGCTTGTGAAGTTCCAGAGGGAAGTTGGAGAGCTCTTCAAAGACCCGATCCGGGTGGTTCGCGTGGTATTTTGAATTGGGAATCTCTGGTGTCTGGCCAGCAGTGATTAGCGAGAGACCAGTGCCACTAAAGTGAAACCTTTGTTTTTGCTGGGACAGTTGGTGCTCTTTAGCTAGAGCTGAGAAAGTAACGGTAATTAAGAAGAGCCCAGCATCATGGAGGTGAAGTCTTTGGGGATTATCCAGGGGGAGGCTAAGGCTGCATCACCTGCTGGCAGCCATACTTGGTAAATGTGTAAGAGGGTTTTTTTGGGGGGGTTGGTTTTGTTTTTGGTGTGTGTGTGTGTGTGTGTGTGTGTGTGTGTATGTGTGTATGTGTGTGTATCCTATGTGTTACTGGTCTTGGCAGCATGAGAGCTTCTGGACTGACAGAGTCAGGGAGAGCAGCAGCTGAGGCTTGGTGCTGGCAGAGGCCAGGAGAGGCCATGGGTGAAGGTGCAGCCTCAGTTGTGGTAGAGACCCCAGGACTGAAGGGGTCATGGGAAAAAGTTGAGACTTGCCTCCATGCGACAGGGTCAGAAAACCCAGGCCATTGGTAAAGAGCAGCCTGTGGAGGTGCCAGGACCGTGGAATGACCACCCAAGACAGAAGCAGCTGTGGGGTGGAGCCGGCTAAGCCTATGAAATGCACTCTGTGGGCTGTGAATGATGGAGCTGGAGAAGCGGGGCCTCCAGAGGGGTCTCAGTCAACCCCTGTGTTACCCAAGCTGACCTCCTAGCAAGGCTCACGTGAGAGTCCCATGTGAGGCATACAGCACACATCCCTCTGCAGAGGGGACACATAGACCCCGGCCTCCATAAATAGTCCACCTTGTGCTGCCATTTTGCACCAATGGATTTCATTGCTGCCATGTACACACAACTTCCTGGGACTTCAGGTATCCTGCCTCTTTAGGGCCTTCCAGATTGGTGCTGTGGTTTCCAAGTGTGGAGGAAGAGGTTTGATGGAGAGGGGTGTCTAGGGCCTGCTCAGCCACCCCAGCCCCCCATCACCCATCCTTGTCCACCTGCCTATGCTGGTCTTGAGGGGGTGAGTAGAGTGGAAGGCTTTGTCCTTGCCCAGGTACCCAGCCGGAAAAGGAAAACAATAGCAAAGAGCTAAGAAACATGTGCCATCTAGTCACCACGGGCAGCCACTAGTTTATAGGGACCTGAGTAGAGCCTGCTGAATAACCATGAGCTGCCAGACTTTGATCCCAGAACAATCCCACCACCCCGCATCCCTTGATTGGCCCCTCCCCCCACATACACTCCCCTTCATCCCCCAGGCTGGCTTTCCAAGGCTGGAGCTTTGCGAGCTCCCAGTGATTTCTCTTGTCTTTTTGCGCAGAAATGGAAGTTCTACTCGCGCAGGCGCCGGGAGGCTCCCAAGATGTCTCCAGGATGTAACTGCCCACCAGGTAAGGAGCCCTGCGAACGGGGAGGTAATAGCGGCGTCTCTTGGTCAGGCACCACATCCCGGAAGTCCTTCTTGTATTTCTGTCCAGCTCGACTACTGCCTCTCATGATGAACAATAGTTCATCTTCCTGTCTCCCATCCTTCCCTCCATCCGTCCTTTCCTCTATTCCTTTCTCTCCCTCAATCCATTCATGTACCCATCCATCATTGATTAATCTAAGCACACCCATTCATTAATTCCTCTGCACACCTGACACTCTCTAAAGTAGATGAAGTGAAAGCATATCACTTGGTGGATGTGGCCATGTTTTGAAATTCATGACGGGCTATGCAGAGTCCAAGAGGAAAATCAGCCCAGCAAGTGTGGGGACTCTTCTTAACCTGGCACTGTTGTGCCTTCTGTTTCTGAAGGCCTAGTAGGTGTACAAGAATGCCTGTCACCTGAATGGATGGATGGCCCTGTGGTGCTAGAAGTATATACTGGATTCAAATTCTGCTTTGGCTATTGTCTGGCCTTCCATGAGGAGATCCGGGATGCCACGGGGCCTTGGCTCACACAGTCTGCTCCTCAACTGTCTCTTTCTGTATTCAAAGCCATGTGCAGAGGGCCTGCTCAGTGCAGGCATCATATTCGGTGTTGGGTTCAAGTGCGCTGTCACCAGTTACCACCAATGATATATGAGTGTGTGTGAGGACTCCTCCAGCTTCTGACCATGTTCATTAAGCTAATGACAGAGGAGGGATGGGCACTGTTTGGACTGGGATATAAGCCTTGGAAGGTACAGAAAGAAAGGGATTTGGGGAAACACAGAGACATGCTTAATAATAATAATAATAATAATAATAATAATAATAATAATAAATTGCTGGAGGCTTTGCCTGCTCAGGGTCTCCTAGTGCACACTGAAGCCTCCTAGGTAGCTATGGTGGGTAAATGGCCCTGGAAAGGCTCTGTCTGGGCTCCTGGGAAGGTCCTCCCCTGGCTTTAGAAGCTTACACACCTCTAGAAACGCTCCACAGGTTCCCTGAGCTAGGGAAGAGAGACTGACAGATGTTGAATGTATTAATCGCTTTTTCCCTTGCTGTGACCAAATGCCTGGCAGGAAGCACCTAAAGGGAGAAAGAGCTTGGCTTGGCTTGCAGTCGGAGGGGGTGCAGTCCATTGTGATGGGCCAGGCACAACCCCAGAATCGGCCCCTGCCCGTGGCAGCAAGAGGCTGTTTGTTCACATCTCAGCAGATCAGGGGAGGGAGCGGGAGAGAGGTAGATTTGTCAGATTGCCTTTTCCTTTTTATTCCTTCTGGGATGCTAGCCTGTGGGATGATGCCCAGGGTGGGTCTACCCTCCACAGCTAAGCCTCTCTGGAAATGCCCTCACAGACACACCCTGAAATGTATTTGCACGGTGATTTTAAACCCACTCGGCCCAACAGCGATGATTAGCCAGTACACTAAGCATGCAAGCAATGGGGGTACCTGGTGGCCAGGCATGAATGGGCTAGTACGCTATCCCTGAAGATGTGACACTTTGATAAGGGCCACTGGTCCCACAAGCTGCCTGTCTGGATTAATTAAAAGAGTGTCCAGAGCCCCAGGAAGCCAGCTCCTCTCTCTGAGGCTTAGGAGATGGGGCCCCGGAGTCCAGAGCACCAGAGAAAGCTTTCTGCTAGATCCAGGAGATGCCAAAATTAGTGAGCTGAGATGTCGGTGTCAGTGAGGTGACAGGGTCTGGACAGGTTTCTGGGCCTACCCAGGTTCTGTGTGACTGTGTCTGTTGTCTTAGACAAGAGTGGCACCATGGAAGACAGTTTTGAATTCCATCTCTGACATTTATCGGCTGTGTAGCCGTCAGAGTTTCCTGACCTTTCTGTGCCTCAGTTGCTTTGTTTGAAACAAGGGTAAAGGTCACTTGGTAAATATGTGGTGGAGATCATTAGGCTTGTTAGCTGGCTTGTTAGTGCCTTACATGATATTAAGCAGTAATACTATTATTATTATTATTATTATTATTATTATTATTATTATTTAATCTCCTCCGTTGTCTCATGTCTGTCAATGATGCACCAAAATTCTTTGCTCAGCTACCATATCCTGGCATTGGGGGCAGTGTTGGTTGCATGTTCAAGGCCATGATCATCACCTGCCCCTGCTGATAGGGAAGGCAGAGGCATCTCACCTCACAGTGAAAAGAATTTCCTTAACACAGAAACTCACCTACTCTACCTAACAGCCATTTTTGTCACTGTCCACAAGTGAGGACCTACTGTGTGCAGGCAGCAAGCATCTCGTATTGTTGGGCAGCCTCCCTCAAGAGGCTGAAAATTGGCTGGGACCGTAACTCAGTTGGTGGAGTGCTTGCCTAGCATGCATGAAGCCCTGGGTTCCGTTCTCAGCATATATATGCCTGGTGTGGAGGCTCATTCCTATAACTCTAGCACTTGGGAGGTGGAGGCAGGAGGATCAGGAGTTCAAGGCCATCCTCTGCTTCATAGTGAGTCAGAGGCTAGCCTGAGACTCCTGAGAGAAGACCCTCTTTTGGAAAATAAAACGAAAACTCATGGTAAAAAGAGGTAAAGAGAAACTGAGCATCCCGGATGCTTGCAAGTCCTCAGATGGGTCAGGAAATCCCTCTCCTACCCCTCCCAGTACCTGAATACTTCTTTCAGATCATTGCCTTGGGGTCAGAGTTTACAAACCTCTCTGTGGCTCCTGATGCCTTTGTAAAATATACAAACACAAAGTATTACACACCTTTATTCCTGTATACAGTAGGTGCTCAATGAATGTTAATAAGTTGGTAATTAGATTCTTCCTCATAGTCTCCACCCACCATCAATCTACTTCACATGTGTTGCCCTGCACTCTACCTCGAGTCTTGCCTGCCCTGAATTTCCCTCTATTGGACACATCAAATCAACACTTTCTTTCTGCCTATGGTGGCTGATGGATCGGATCCTACAGCTCCAAACCCACGCCTGCCCGCTTTGGTTCCTGTGGTCCAAAGAGGCCAAAGCTGGAGTCCTGTGGTGGGTGTGCTCTTTCCCGTGGCAGCCCTGGGTCCCTGGGCAGCATTCAGAAGTCTCAGGACTCATAATCATGGGCAGAAAACCTGCCTCCTGCCCTTCCTACACTGACCTCACCAGCATCCTCCTGAGATCCTCCCTGCCCCAAAATAGCTCTCTTTCAGCATCCTGCTGCGTACACTGTTTGCCAGGGGAGCGATGGGCTCACAGGCTCGGGGCAGGATGCCAGAGGTCAAGCCTCAGGGAAGAGGGCCGCAGCAGCCAGAAGTTGAGGAATGGGTGTGGGCCCTTTGCAAAGCACACAGGGCAGGGGGAGGGTCCTGAGAACAGATATATGTACCGTGGGACTTCCTAGACCACTTGAGGCCAATACAAAGATCAGGGAAATTCACCCATTCTCTGTCCCTGTTCTTACTAACACATGAGGAGCAGGACAATATAGGCTCCAGCTGGCAAGGAAGCAGCCCCTTCAGGCCCGTCGTGCTGGGGCTGGGTGGGGCTGGCAGCAGGCATGCGGCATGCTGCCGTGGGACCCATCCCTTTTGCCTAGGCCCGGTCTCTTATGGGACGGGGAGGCTGGGGCCTCAAATATCGGGCTGGAGGGGTTGGGCAGCAACTGTGGCAATGTGGGGTGGTGTCATCCACCAGCTTGTCAGCCCCAGGACAGGTACATGACTAGAAGATGGATGCGGGGGAGAGGAAAAGTTGCTTCGGCCAGGCCCGTGAATGATGATGCCATAGCCACCATGTGGTTCAGACATTCTGTGAGGAGCACTATGAAGTACCAGAGAGCCCCAAGAAGCAGGGAACAGCAGGTAAATGTCACCTAGGAGGTAGCACTGGAGGTTGGCCATACAGAACAAGGAAGCAAGCTAGAGGGTACACTCAATAAGGGTACTAATCTGCCACCATGACCAATGTCTGAGTAAAGGAACTTCAGAGGGTAAAGGCCGCTTACTGAGTGTGTCACAGGAGCGTGGTGCCGAGCAGAGAGGTGGCTGTGCTGTCTGTGTCTTGTAGATTGCTTCTCTGAGGCTCTGGCAGCTCCTTAGACTTTCACCAGCATGAAAGGAGAGTGGACAAGCGCTGAGCAGTCACGCGCAGGTGGTCGGAACTTGAGGAAGAGCCACACTTCAGTCCTGCTCACCTACCTCTGGCCAGACCTTAGTTACAGGATGGCCCATGGAAAGCCGGACAGACATGTGCTGAGTGGTTCATGTACAGATTGTAATCTTAACCCTGAGGAGGTGGAAGCAGGAGGATCAGGAGTTCAAGGTAGACCTCAGCCACATGGCAAGTTCAAAGCCAGCCCAGTCCAGAAGGCCAGTCAGTAATTCTTTATTCCCACAGAAAGTGGGAGAAACAACATTGAAGATCCACTAACAGTCGGATCGCAGGTCCTTCTAGAGAACGCCCAGAAAGAAAGCTTTGAGGAATAAGGAGGTGGGTGCATCTGAGGTTGACCAGTAGTTTAAGGAACTTGGAGCCCAGAGTGGTGACAGGAAACAGATGAGCAGGGATTAGGGTAGAAAGAGTTGTCAAAGCTGTGGGGAACCAGGCTCTGCTCAGACATTGTTTATGTTGAGGGTGACTGACAGCTTGTTACTTACTTTCCTCCTCTTTGACTAGGTACTCAACAGAAGCAGCATAATGGAGAGAGGTTTGTTTTGGCTCACGGTTTGGGATGATACAGTCTATCATGGTGGGGGAAAGCGTGGCAGATGAAGAGGGTGGTGGCAGCAGGAATCTGAGTAGCTGCTTGTTCACATGGCATTGGCCAGAAGATAGAGAGCTTGGGTCAGATGTAGAAACGTGGCTGTAATCACCAAGGCCCACTCCCTAATGCATCACTTCCTTTACATAGGCCCACTTCCTAAAGGGTCCCACCACCTCCCCAAACATCATTGCTTGCTGAGTACCAAGTGTTCGAACACTGGGGACATGTCACATCCAAACCAGAGCAATTGGTAATGACTGCCTGGAGGCCAGTGCCCAAGGCATCTTGCATCCAGATCATCAAAAAGTGTGGTAATCACTTAATAATGTCTGCTGTGGGTGCAGGGATGGTGAGCGGAAGCTGCGTCTTGCACCCAGGCTGTGCTTCCTCACAAAGCATAAATGTAGCATCGGGAAAGGTTTGGAGAGGAAGGATGTGGTCCAGTCCAATGTGTATTTCAGAACAATAAGTTGTTGTGCTGTAGATGATGCCTCCAAGGCAGGAGCATCCCCTTCCAGCACCAAAGCTTGCCATCGTAGGAACAGGACTTTGTTTTCTCATGACCCTTGGTTACTTTCCATGGGTGGTGACAGCTGCTGCCACACACCCTAAACCTCTTCTTTGGCCAGCCCTGCCCTGTTTTTCCTGGCTCCAGACTTTTGACCCCAACAGCCAACATGGGTAGAGCCCGTGGCCAGGGCTTTGGTCTCAACTAGGCTCCTGTCACCACCTCTGAGTGGCAGCCGAGCAAATCCACAGACAGGGTCCTCTCTCTGTGGCCCTGATTCCAGTTTTAGCTAACCAAGAAACAAGAGGCTGAAGACCAGAGGCTCCCTGGGCACTGTGGCCAAAGAGGATTGCAGAGTGGATGGTTACGGCAGGGAGGTCATTCAAACTAGAGAGATACAGTCTTCCGGTAGTTCCAAAACTCTGCTGAACCTGCAAATAATTACCAGGTTACTTCTGAGTCATCTGTGGCTAGTCCTTGAAGCGGTTCCCCATGCTCAGCTAGGCACACTGCATTACATGCTCCCTGCTAGCATGAATGTCCCAACTCACCCTGCTTCTGAAGGTTGTCACCGGCAGTGTCGGCCTCATTCCTCACCTCTCCTGAGCTCCCTTACAGCCAGCTTCAGTCCCACAGTGGCGGCGGTGCACAGTGCTGGGTGGTGGCAGCAGCTTCAATGGCTCCTTAACTTTGCCCACTGCACTCCACTCCTCTGCTCCAGTACCACCTGTGGCTCCCCTGTACTCACAACCCAATGCCATGCCTACCTTCTCTCTCTAGCCTGGTCTCTGCCATTCTCCTGCTGTTCCCCTTTTCTCTCAGTAAACCTGGGCGGGACCTTCTGACCCATGCCCTGCCCCCCACCCTCAGTCCCTCTTCAGTTTCTGTTCTCACCTTCTCCCTGCTGAACTCTCAACCCTCCCATCCTGCCGCCTTATCAGCCCTGCAGGGCCTTCCCCCCACCGCCTCCCACTTTCGCCATGTCCCTTAGTTCTGCTATGTGATCCTGTTGAGAAAGCACCTGAGGCAGGCTCAGTGCATGATCCAGGTGAAACCTCCTAGTTATGTGTCTGAAATAGGAATTGCGAGCAGACCCAGAGGCTCACACTTGCTGTGGTTTCTCCTAAGCTACAGTTGTTAGCCCATTAGCTGTCCGATGTGGGTACTGTAGATGCTTGAGAGCTGTATCAGCGTGGGAATGATAAAGTGGGAGCCCCTTGGTGGGTTCCTAGCCAGAGAGAATGCTCTGCCCACAAAGCATGCTGGTAGCCTCCTCAGTGCCGAATAGGTGTGTCTCACCGGCCATCCTTCAGCAGGGATGCCCAACTGCAGCCATCTTCCCCCACCCCGTGCCTTCTCAAAATTCTGCACGCTGCCCAGTACCTAAACAGGTTTTAAAAATTAATTGTGTGTGTGTGTGTGTGTGTGTGTGTGTGTGTGTGTGTGTGTGAATGCACATGCCATAATGCACCTGTGGAAGTCAGAGGACAATTTGCAGAAGTCAGTTCTCTCCTTCCACCACATGGGTCCTGAGGATCCAAACTCAGGTCATCAGGCTCGATCAGTGCTTTTCCCTGCTGAGCCATCTAGCCGCAAGCCATAGGTAGGGTTCTGTGACGCCATCTTTTCCCTCACACCCCATCAGTCACAACTGCCACTGAAGGTGGGCCTGGTGGTCCACAGCTGTAACCCTGCCATCCTGGCACTAAGAAGGTGGAAGGAAGCAGGAGGATGGCTGTAAGTTGGAGACCAGCTAATAGTGAGTTCTAAGCTAGCCTGAGCGGCAGAGTGAGACACACCTCAAAGAACAAAAGAACCATTGGTCCCGTTTTGATTTTCCCATATCCACAAGCATCACTTTGTCCAGAGTGCCACCGTGTATCCTCACCTCATGTACTGCAGGAGCCTACTGACCTGGCCACTTTCAACCCTTCATAAAGAAGCCAGATGGCGTTTTGTAAAGTTAATGCACAGCCCTCACGAACCCAGCACTTGAGCATCCCCCGTGGCTCTTAGGAATAGAGACAGAAATCCTCAGCACCCTCACCCTTATCCGTCATGTCCTCCCAGCACACTCCTGGGGACATGTGTTTTGCTGGTGACCTGTCCACTCTGGGAAGTGACAAGTCTGTGGAGCCCTGGCCACCTGGAACAGGGATGCGGGGTCTTAGAGATGAACCAGAAAGCAGGTGCAGAGTCCAGATGTTTCCTTTGGGCTCTGAGATCTCACTAGAAGGGAGGCTGGTTGTTAGTGTGGAAAGGGCTCTGTGTTTCAGAAGCCCTTGAGCAGCAGCTCCGGCCTGCTCATGGGAAACAAGGTCAGGTGACCCGCGTGGGAGAGCCCCAGCAGCCCATAGCTGTTGAGTGGCCAGGTGCTGCCTAGCTGCAAGAGTGCTGTGTCTGCTCCTGGAAATGCCTCTTTTCCCCTGCCCTTGGCCTGTGTTTTAGGGCCCCTGGGGGAATCCTCTGAGGTATATTTCTTCCCCATTTCCTCCTGAAAGCAATTCCAGAGCCCCAAACGATGCTGATAATATGTTTCTCCTAGAGCAGCTCTGATAACAGTCCACCCGGGTGGTCACAGAGATTTGTAAGGAAATAAAAATAAAGAAATAGAAAATTCTAGGGAACAAAAAGCCCAGAAAGCTTGTTCCAGACCCTGAGGGACTCAGGTGGCTTTCTGTCTCTGGACCTTGGTATCTTCATATATATATATATGAAGAGTGGGTGATGGTGAACCCCAGCTTGGCAGCATTTGGCGAAGGGAAGGCTTGCCTGGCAGAGTGGCTCCCCTCCTAGACAAAGCCTGGAGAAGTGCGCATGTGTGTGGCAGCTGCTCTCCACCAAGGCACCACAGAAAAAAGTGTGCATGTGTGCGAGATGAAAAGATGGATGGGCAGCATTGTGTCTGCTGCAAGGTAAAAGATGGCGGAGAGGGGGAAAGGGGGTGCGGGGGCAGGGCTATGATCTGACCAGCGAGTGGCCAGAGATGCCATGGAGCGTTACAGTGTAACAATAGAATCAGAGTGGCCAGAGATGCCATGGAGAGTTACAGTGTAACAATAGAATCAGAGTGGCCAGAGATGCCATAGAGAGTTACAGTGTAACAATAGAATCAGAGTGGCCAGAGATGCCATGGAGAGTTACAGTGTAGCAATGGCATCAGACTGGCCAGAGATGCCATGGAGCGTGACAGTGTAACAATGTCATCAAAAAGATACCATCCACAGGGAGCATGAGTCAGCTATTACTAGAGCTGATCAAGTCCATGGATAGAGTTTACGCTACCAGGGAAAGCAATGAGCAAGGGTTTACAATACTAGTTATTTATATACAGTTAGAAATAGCACAGTGTTCAGAGACATATATATGTCCTACACGTGTGAAAACTTGCATGGTAGCCCAGGGTTGTGACTTATGCCTGTGATCCTAGCATGCAGAAGGCAGAGGCAGGAGGATTACAAATTCAAGTCCTTTCTGGGCCACAGAGTGAATTTAAAGCCAGCCCAAACAATGTGGGGGGAGGGCACCCAGTCTCAAAAATAAAATAATAAAATAACTAAATGTGTGTCATGATAAGCCTCAGATTCAGTGGGGACACGGTGGAAACCTCAGGGTGCTCGGGTGTTTGGATGCCTATGTAGCTGGGTGCTGAATATGCCAGAGCTCTTACCTAAGTTTGGAGCAACTTGACTGAACTATAACCCACCTAAGTAGTTCCTCCATCTAAACTGTAGAGTTCAACAGTTTTTTTGTATCATTGCAGAGTTGTGCTGCTATCTTTGTAACCAATTTTAGGACATTGTTATCACCTCAAAAAGAGACCTGGTACCTTTTTTCAGTACCTCATCATCACCACCACCACCCCCAGCCCTAGGTCAGCCCAGCCTCCTTTCTACCACTGTGGACTTCACTGAACATTTTCAAGATTTATCCATGTTGTAGCAGGCGTCATTATGTCGTTGACATGATTTTTAAGCCTCTTTAGCCAGCTGAAAAATTTCAAGATTAGACCTGTGTTAACAGTGAAGTGTCTAGAGAATGTCACTGGACTTGCGGATATTATTGATAAACACTCCCTTGGGGTCCTACAACCAGGATGAGACAGTTTTGGTGTTTGAGTTCCACTTCCACTCTGGGTTGGTGACAATAATGCCAGGGGACAAACTCTGCCTGGGTTCAGCAGGCTCCCAACGTGGGCTCCCTTTTGTCCCTGCCCATCTTCTGCTCAGGATCGCCACCTCTGAGATAACTTCACCAGTCCTGCAGGTATGGCTAGCAGCTCTGATGCCTGACTCGCTTACAGTGCCTTTCAGCAGTGATTGGATCTCCGGTGAGGGACCAGACAGACAGACAGAGACTTCCAGCCCAGCACAGTCCTTGATGCCTGTGAGCATCAGTCTCCATCATCGTAAGACCTAGATGCCAGAACCTACCTGTAGGGGGTGGTAGTCAATGAGTGCAAGGACCTGCTTGAATTTCTCTGGCTGGCCCATTGTACAGGAGGATGGTCCTGTGAGGGCTGTACGGTCAGTAGAATGATGCTTGCCTGGCAGTGGCAATGGGGAGCAATTGGCACACCATGAGAGAGGCATGATAACCCAGCAGTTTCAAGTGTGGCCTTATACCTCCAACACCCCAAATTCTAATCTCAGAATGCCCAGTTCTGTTCCTGCCTAGTCTTGGGGCTATGAGTCATCTCTAGAGTTCATGTAAATGGGAGATAATGATAGTACAGAAGTTTGGGATAGCTGGGCTCAACGTGGGGCCTGACACATTCGGGACTCGAAATAATTGTTGGTTTCAACAATGGTGGTGGTGGTGGTGATGATGATGATGATGGTGGTGATGATGGTAATGGTGATGATGATGATGATGATGATGATAATGATGCTCATGATGGGAACAGGAGTGCACAGGAGCTTCTGGTGACATGGAGCCCACAAGGAGAGGATATGGTCTTTATTCAATTACCACATGGGATCCCACAAGGCAAGGTCATCTTTACCATGGGATTAGGTAGAGAAACAGGGCCTAGACTGCTCAAGGGGCTGCCAGCCCACATCTTCCTCCCTTTCTGCACCTCTGGAGGCCAGATCATTTAGAAGACACCATCAGAGCTCTGAAGCACGTGAGATGTCCACTGCTCTCCACGATGGGATGGTGGCATTTGCTGTGGGGTGAGGAGCCCTTGTCAGAGTCTCAGCTTCCTGTGTCTGGCTCTCCAACCCTGAGAAATCCCCTTCCACCTTTGAGCTTCCGTTGGCCATCTTTTACACATTAATACGTGTCTTAGTTAGGTTTTCCACTCCTGTGATGAAACATCATGACGAGAAAGCAAGTTGGGGAGGAAAAGGTTTATTTGGCTTACACTTCCAGATCATAGTCCATCATCAGAGGCAGTCAGAACAGGAACTCAAGCAGGCCTGGAACCTGGAGGCAGGAGCTGATGCAGAGGCCATGGAGGAGTGCTGCTTACTGGCTTGCTCCCCCTGCTTGCTTAGCCGGCTTTCTTAGAGAACCCAGGACCACCAGCCCAGGGATGGCACCACCCACCATGGGCTGGGCCCTCCACTACTGATCCCAAATTGAGAAATTACCTTGCAGCTGGATCTCATGGAGGCATTTTCTCAACTGAGGCTCCTTCCTCTCTGATGACTCCAGCTTGTGTCAAGTTGACACACAAAATCAGCCAGTACAACATGCTCTTACAGTTTTTGACCAGCTGTGCTATGCAGATGGGGAGGTATCAAGGGAGGGGAGCAGACCCAGCTACAACCCAGCTATTAGGAGAAGACCAACTGAGGTTGCTGTGGGAAATGAAGAAAGGATCATGGGCTAATACTGAGTAAGGGCGCCAGTCGGCCCCTCCGATGGAGTTCACTGGTGCTGTCTAGGCACAGGGCTTTGGGGTCCTGGCTTATGAAAAAAGACTCTGCTTCCTTTACCCTCCAACTACAACGTTACCTGGGAGCCTCTGGATGACAGCGTGTCCTCAGAGGCCATGTCCCTGCCCCTCCTCCTGAAGCCTCCCTGTGCACTGAGAGACCATGGGCTAAGTCCCCGACAGCAATTTGTTAGGGTGGCTGTGAGGGTATTCTTGTAGAAATCCCATTGTCTTGGAACTTCCGAGAGAGTCCCAAGGGACAGTTGGACAGTCAGCTAGCAGGTAGATTCCCAGAGGATGTCTCCTTGTCAGTTGAGTGCCTACCTGGAGGCGACAGTGAGGGAAAACGTGGAGAACAGAAAGGCCACTTTGCCCCCCAACTGGGGAGATTCTCATGCCCATTAGGATCCCACAGGTGGGTATCATATATTCAGTCACCTGTCGCAAACCTTCCTCTTTGACCTGCAGTGTGACAGGAGAAAGTATAACCAGAGCAGCATGAATTACCTCCTGCTACCCACTCACTTTAATCTATCAAGACATGGCTGGACTCCTGGACCGACTATGGACTCCAGGGGCAGCCTGTGAGCAACAACTTACAAACTACTTAGGCCTGCCTGTGGGTAGAGAGTGGATCCGGGATGCACTCGGCGGCGCTGCAGGGTACCAGACACTCAGAGACAACCCTTCTTGTGCTCAACGGGATTAGGAATGTACCAATCAGAGGCAGAGTTATGGGAGGGGTGAGAGGTCAGCCCTGATCTGATGGCCTTAGAAAGATAAAAGGCCTCCCATGAGCCACCAGCTTGCTGGCTCCCAGCTTCACTGCTCAGTTGGGGAAACAGACAGGGTGCATCTTGGGAGCTGGCTGGAGATACTGAGGCTGGAGACCTTCTATTCCAGGAGAGAAACAAGGTCCCATTCAGAGGCTCCTGACAGGCCAGGGCCCACAGCCTCACTCACTGTGGACTCGCTTATTCATTCACCCACTTGTTCACCAAACAATTCATGAGCAGGGTCCCAGAGCATCTGTCCTCAGGAACTGCGGCGCTCAGGACAGGCTGTAGAGGCAAGCAGCTCCCTGCCCTGACTCAGTGGTGAGCACCTTGCTGGTCATGACCAGCTCTGCCCTGAAGGGTCCCCAGAGAAGCTTCCCACAGTGACATTAAAAGGAACTCCCTGTGGGTCCAGGGGCCTATGCTCAGAGTTATAAGGGACCATGGGGCAGGCCACATCTAGGACATGGGCATAGCCCTCAACTCTTCCAGGAGCTGCCCTTGTCACCCCTGCTCTTAGTCACAGCCCTCACCAACCTCTCACCTCGGTTGTTCCCACCCCCTTCAGCCATCAGGGCGTCCTCATGTCCGCTGCTGGTGGCCCGTGTGATCACCTGTGCACCTTGCCAGCTCATGACACCCTCCCATCATTTTTCTGAGGTCATGACTCATGCTAGAATCTTGTCCCCATGAGGACCACTTTAAACCCCCATGGGGAGGAAGGAAATGCAATGGTCTGGCCTGGCACAGACACAGCATGCCCAGCAGGTGATGTGGGTAGAAGCGGATGCCAGCTCCCTACATAACTATGTGTGCTATCACAAGGTGGCCTGGCTCACTGTGACTGGGCAGCAAAGAGGGCAGGGCAGGGCCGAGCAGGGCAGGGCAGAGCAGGGCGGGGCCTGGATGTCCTGGAGGCAGCATGTGCAAGCAGACTGCCTGCGTGCACTCCAGGGATGCACCCTGAGGTGGAAGAGGGTCTCCTAGCTGCACATCTGGTGGTGTTTCAGGGAACTGGGTCCTTTCTGGTTAACTGAGGCTTAACTGAGGCTTCACTGTTCGGTACCCAGCATGCTTCCTTTCTTAGTTCATTCCCCACCCCATCTTTTTGTTTCCCCTTTGCCAAACTAGAATAAAAGAGTAAGAGAATGGACTTTAGGAGATCCACGAAATGCTAGAGCAGTTCCCAACCTGCCTAACGCTGCCACCCTTTAATACAGTTCCTCGTGTTGAAGTGAGCCCCAACCGTAACATTACTTTTGTTGCTGCTTCCTAACTGTAAGGCTGATACTGTTACGGATTGTAATGTAAATATGTGTGTTTTCCGATGGTCGTAGGGGACCCCTGTGAAAGGGTCATTTGACCCCCCAAAAGGGTTGCAAACCACAGGTTGAGAATCTGCTGCTCTAGAAGACTCCAGCTCCCAGCCCTGCCAACTTCATGGAACCTGCTAGTTCCTCCCTCAGCTTGGTGGGGGAAGGATCAGGGGGATCCCCAAACTGCACTTTAGGAGAGAGGAGGCCCAGGGCCTTTGATCACGGGACAATGCTGCCTTCATTCTGGCTCCAAATAGCCCCTCTAGCCTGTGTGGAGGAGGGAGCTCCCTCCCCCCCACCCCACCCCCGTCTCCCCCCACCCCGCTCCTCCCCCTCCTCACACCCCCACCCCCCCCCCCTACCCCCCCACCCCACCCCTGCTGTCCTACAGCAGCCCACAGAGCACAAGCCTCTTCCCAGGTGTGAAGTTCAAACTGTGAACACCAGATGGGCATCAGAGGTCATCTCAGGCAGGGCAGGACTGTGACAAGGCCTTTCTTCAGAGGACGTCTCACAGGAAGCCCCAAATGTACGTCAGGAACAAGTCAAGAGCAGAGCCTCATGGCTAGGAAGGGGCTAGCGGCTCCCCGCAGCCATCACTGGACAGCTTCGGAGTTCAGGGAATGCCATGCAAAGCTCACGGATGCCACCCACCCTTGTGTTTTACAGGAAAGGGTGGTCACGTGGGGGAAGGGACGCTCTTCCCCCACCCTCATGGCCAGACAGGGATAGAAGTGTGTGCTAATCTGGCCAGGCTTTCCACCGTGCCTTGTCCCGTACATAGCCACAGAGACGCTGCGAGAGTCTCATGGAGGCGGGAATTGGATGGACTCGGAGACCAAGTGAAAAGATGTAGACAGCTCAGTAGCCGGATCAGCCAGCACCATGGGCCCCTGGTGGTTCCTAGGGCCAAGCCAGGCTAATGGTTCCAGCTTTCTCTGTCCCTTAGACACCTAGTCTTCCTGAGAGGTGACACTGAAGACGTTACCACATCCCTGAAGCCAGTTGGCCTCAGAAGCTACCACCTACCCAGCAACTATTTCTAGCGGTGAAGTCATAGCCAACCATCTCTCCCGCTACATTACGACTTCAGCCCTCTGTCCCGTCTGCTGGGATCCAGGGAGTACAGCAGGTTCCCTAGATAGGCACCATTTGCCTTGACTCAGGTCCTTTCCTTCCTCCAATTCCACCCCTGTGGGTGGGCCTGAGGTGCTGGGAGCATGCGTCTATAGAAAGACTCAAAAGCAAACGAAGGAATAGCCCCAGGAGTGTGTTGTGTATGTGTGCGTGCATGTGTGCACTAGAGGAAAACTCAGATATCACTCTTCCTTGGGCATTGTCCACTTTTTTTTTTTTTTTTTTTTTGAGACAGGGTCTCTCACTGACATCTGAGACTCACTGATTATGCTAGGCTGCCTGGTGAGTCACCATGCCCAGCTTTTTACACGGGTTCTAAGGTGATCAAACTCAGAACACTTTGCTTGTGTGGCACGTACATTACTAACTGAGCCCCAGGAACCAGATTTTCTTCTAAAGCAGCTCAGGCTGGAGCAGGTTTCTGGTGTTCATCTCCAAAGTCTTACAGGGAGACTGGGTGCTACTCAGGGCATCTGCCGCCTTCACACATTCCTGGGATTTGATGAGTCACTTTCTTGGTCTTGGAAAGCCTAAGTTCTCCTGGTCCTTCTCTATCCAGCCAGTGCAGAGAGCCGAGGCCCTGGAAGTGGGTTTCCCCGGAACCCTCCACCCATAGTGTCCTGGGCAGGGAAGTACCTGCCCCTTTCCCAGCCATCCGAGAGGCCCCTTCCTTGTGTTGCAGGGTCCTCTAGAACCAGGAGTATCTACAGCTTGCTGCCTTCCCCATCACACCCTGTCAGAGCTGGACAGGCCTGGATAGGATCTAGTAGGAAATAAACCCAGGCAAGGGCTAAGAGACTTTATCAAGGTTGTTCTACTGTGGACAAGTGGGTTAATCTCTCGGGCCTCAGCTTTCTCAGCTGTGAAGTGGGGGTAGAAACAGTCCATGTGGAACAAGGGAGGTACCTGGTGCATGACACTGAGCTCTCCTGAACCCCAGCTCAAGCTTCTACCCATACTCTCACTGCCTCCCCTCCTGTGCCTCTGACACACCTTGGCTCTGGGGACTGGCCTTCCAGAACATTCTGTTTGGACAGGTGAGCCTCTCAGCTGCACGTCAGTTGTAGTAAAGGCGCTGTATGTGCAGAACCTGCTGACTACAGACCAGGGTGTGCACATGGGTAAGGGTCTGTGGTAAAGCCTTCAGGTCCACACTGTGAGACAGGGCTTAGCCTGGCTCTCATCAGCGCTATGTGACCTCCAGTTCCTGATGCCCAGCTCCCACGTTTGTGAAATGGCCTCAACCAGTAGCTGAGGAGAGGCCAGTGAGTTCACAAGGGTTAAGCACCTTTGAAAGATCTAAAACGGATTGCAGCAAACGGGCCAGCTGTTATTTACAGGGTGATGGACAAGGCCTGACCCGTGCCTTCTAGAAACCCATCCCCACTGGGCCTCTGAGCAGTGGCCACCGGAAATGCCTCACCAATTATATCCTGTAGTCTGTGCCTGGCAGCTGCGGTGTTTTGAGAGCTCTGGCCACAGCAGCGTCCGCGGAGCAGGTGACTGTTCATTCACTCACTCAACAAATATCTATCAACACCTGCCATGAGGAGACTTCGGGCTCCAGGGTCCCAAGGATCAACCTGATGAGCACATCTTTTCCCTACTGGAGCTTCCAAATCTAGCAGGAGAGACGGACAAAATAAGGACAAAACAAATGGGGGCGGGGGTGTGTGACGACATGTAGCTCTGTTGGCAGATTGTCTGCCTTCCATACATGGAGTCCTGGGTTTGATTCCCAGCCCTGCATAAACCGAGTGTGGTGGCGCGTGCTTATAATTCCAGCAGTTGGGAGGTCGAGGCAAGAGGATCAGGAGTTCAAGATCATCTTCTGCTACATAATAATTTTGAGGTCAGCCTAGGCTACATGAGATCCTTTCTGAAGGGGAAAAAAAAAATGGTAGGGGGAGAGGGATGGGGATAAATAGGAGGAAGGAAGAAAATACCACTGGCTATTTGGGAAGAATATTAGCCAAAGAGATCCCTTTCTTCCCCCAGCTTTGGCGGACTATGATTGGCTAATAAACATTGTATATATTTAAGTCTGCAACTGGATCGAGGGGGAAATCCCAGCAGGGCTGCTTGCAGGACAGGGCTTTCCACGTTGGCCCGTGTTCAGGGAAACCCATAGGAAGGGGGCATTTGAACTGACAAGTAAGTCAGCTACCCCAAGAGTTAACAGTTGATTCTCAGGCTGTGAGAACCACTCGGGCAGAGCGTGACGTGGAGTAAGCCGCTGTGAAGGTATCAATCAAATGTGTCAGATAACTGAATCCATCTGAGCTTTTGGTCAGCAGAAACAGCTCAGGCAAAGACCCCGAGGTAGGAATGAGCTTGAGTCTGAAGAAAGAAAAAGAAGGTCTGAGTGATCCAGTGAAGTGAATGGTGTGGGGCTGAGGGGTTCCGGGGATGGGGGGCTCACATGGGTGGCGGGGCCAGCTCTGCCACGGTCAACGGGGCTCTCTGGTCCGTAGAGTTTGGAAATTCTTCCCTCAGTGAACCTGGAAGGCCCTGGAAGGTTTCAAGGGGGGTCAGGGAAAATGGGGACAGCCGCAGGCTCTGGTTCTGTTTCTTGTTCCTTCAGCATGAGCAGAGTGGAGAGAAAAGTCTACTGTGGGTGTCCAGGTGGGAAACGAGGGAGATGGAGGAAATACAGTGAACACGTTGGGAGGCGGTGGTTTCAGGTGGCATTTGGCAGGCCTTATGGACAGCGAGAAGTGAAACACAGGGAAATAGATCAGAGCCTTTGGACTTGCAACCTTGAGTGGGCGGAGTTTAAATGAGGATGGGGGTACTTGGGGGTGGAGCGTGAGGGAGTGTGGCTGAGGAGCCACCTCACCTGTAGGAGCAGGTTTCCAGGCAGGGATGAAACTGGACTC
>CABHPP010140279.1:0-50673 GCA_902168425.1 Peromyscus attwateri
CCTTTGGCTGATACTGAGCCTTTTATTTCCAAGATTTTGTTGGGTTCTTTTTTCCATATCTGTTTATCTGTGATTAATCTGATATATCCATGCAACTGTTTTTCTGATTTTGTTCAGCTGTCTTCCCATATTTCCTTGATTTTCACTTGAATTCACCAGCTATTTCATGTATATCATTTTCTTTGGGCCTTTTTCTTGGAGCGTTGTATTTCTTTGAAAGTGTCATGTTACTCTTTTTCTCTCTTTGCACATTTCTTGGGCTTTTACGTCAAAAGTGACACTTGTATATCTGATGGTGCACTATTTATCTCTACCAACTTTATTCAGGGGCATTTTACAGTAAATGACTTTTTAATGGGGATTTGTCTTGGGATATCAAATTAGTATGCAGTGATGGCCTTGATTATGGGCATTGTACTTTTGCCTCCCTATAGTTTCTTGGTTGTAATTAGTGAATTTGGGCATTGGGTAGGAGTCAAAGAAACCCAGTCATTCTGCCTACCACACAGATATGAAGATAATTATATGTATTAGATAAGCATGACATGCAAAGTAATGTGTGTAAGAGGCCCATGTGTGGCTACTTTAACAGTTGGAGCAGTAAACTATTTGGGAAGTAGACATTTCTTCAATAACTTTTGAGGCAAGTTGTTTGAATAACAGTGTTTTGTGGTACTGACAGCCCAAATAGTGGTGGGAAATTTATAAAAACAAAACAAAACAAAAATTTTTTAAAATGCTGTTTTTCCAGGAAATGCATATTCTGACATACTGTGTTTGAAGAGCTGATAGAGAGAATTTGTTTTCTCCACTGTGTGGTACTCACATTTAGCCACAACAGTGACATGTACCTGGACCCATACCAGCAATGAAGCTGTTGTACTGGCTGTTGTCCCTGAAATAGAGTAGATTATACAGCCAGAGAAAATGATGGCACAGGGTGAAAACAGAACCTGTAGTGTTGGCAGCTAGGTCAAATGGAAATGAAGTCCATGTTGTCCCACAGTGGAGTTTTATTTGACCAGTGAAGGCCTGGTTGGTGCTTGTGTACTGTTGTGTCATTGGCATGAATCCATTTATATCTGGGCTTGATCTTGTCCCCAGTAGACAGTTATGTTTTTCTCTCAGTTCTTGAGGAAGGCATTCTTCATTCTGCTTTGTTCTGAAACCTCTATTTTCTGAAATTAAAAGACAAAATAACTTTGAAGGCTGGTATTGCAGTTGGTCTCTTGTGTCAAGTTGGGTTTGTGAAGCTTAATTCACAAACTAGCCCTGGAGATACAGATACTAGTGCAATTCTAAATATGGTCCAACTATAGTTGTCCTGGGCATCTGCCCAACATCATACTCCACAGAGACTTGCTTTGCAATATTCATATCTGTTCCATTCACAGTAACTAGGAAATGGAAACCCTTAAATGTCCTTCAACAGATGAATGGATAATGAAAATGTGGTACATATACACAAGAAATATTATTCAGGTGTAATAAAAAGTGAAGCCATTAGCTTTGCAGGTAAGTGGGTGAACCTAGAGAAGATTATATTGAACGAGGTAACCCAGATCCAGAAAGACAAATCTAATGTGAGTAAACAACATGGAGTAACTACAGAAAGCAGAAAAGTATAGTTATCACTCCTCATCAAAGAAGCTTCTCAATATAATTTTGAATAACATCTCTCAAATTGGTTCCCAGTCACATCAGCCCATTTCTGTTTACAAGTAGACAATGTGACTTTTTCTTCAAAGCCTAGTTTCTAGGCAGAGAATTCCGGATTCCTCTTGAACTGGACTATAAATCAATGGTGGCTGTGAAACTACCCCTTGAGACTGCTGCCTTCAATATTGATGAATTTTGAATGTATTATTTCATTCATTATTTCTTTTGCAAAAGAGGTTCCTGTATCCACCTAGGACACCAAGACAGAAGTTACAGGATGCTTTGCTTTTCTGTCTATGGTGTCATCCCAGAATCTATAGTATTGTAAGTTCTAGAATGATAAATCACTTAAAACTGTGGCTATCTGTATAATCATTTCTTCTTTTCCTTTTTTTTTGGTGGAGGAGGAGATTTGTTTTGTGTGATTCTTTTCTTACTATATTTTTAATCCTGCTCTGTTTTTATTTATACATCCTAACATGCAATTTAAGTAATCTTAAGCAAATTTTCAAATGTTCAATTCCCTAGAAAATGTAAAAAATACAGCAATGAGACTCAGCTTTTCAACAGAAAAAAGAAAAGGGAGCATGTTTTTATGATAATGACTATTTTCCCATGTTATTATTGCCATTCATGTAAATTACTTGTGGATATTTGAATTCATTTTTGTTCACATTTAATTGGACTTTTGTATTATTATTTGAGAGATCTTTGCATATACTGGAATAAAGAGCTTTAAAAGATGTATTGTTTGCAACTGTTTTCTCTAAGATTGTAATTTAGCTTCAGATTCCTTTTTATAGAGAAAAAGCTCAAGCAAACAGACTTTCTCATATTTCAAAATCACCTTCATTAGTTTTAATATGTTTGAGTGGAAGTACATATTATTTGGTACTGCTTGGGTTCAAACTAAAGTCCTAATGGCTGCTGAGCATGTCCAGTGTAACATCTGAGGCATCTAGAATAATCTGTCTAAATTGAACATTATACTAGCATTATTTATCCACATCTTATATAAATACTCTTCTTGGTTATAAAAGTATTTCAATCTCCACCAAAGTGGAACTCAGAGTCATTAGCAGTTCACTTCCAATTTCCTACTCCAATCAGTTCCTAGCAAACAATATTTTCTTTCTGCCTCTTCCCTCATTCTGAATATTACATATATCTATAACGTTATACACCTTCTTAATTTTTTAAACTTGATTAAATCAGGTAATGTGAGATGTACCAAGAAATGGGCCATTACCCTATGAGTTATTGGTGAGGGAGATCCCAGAAGTATTGTAAACAAGACAGATTTCTATTGTATTTGATTACTCACCATAACCATATGATAAGACCCTATTTTGGAAGACATATCAGTCTTTGGCTGTAGAATGTAGAAAAATCTATCTCAACTTGACCTGGAAATGTCTACTCTAATGGCTAGCGTTCATGCTGCCTGAAGTTGGTTTGCAGAACACTTGAGAAGAAAAGACAACCATGATTTTATTCAGCACTGAACCATGCATCCTGAAATGTTGACCTGCCAGGTAAGATGTACCCATTGTTGCAATAGTGGTATGGTTGTAATTTTCATGCCTGCTGCTATAATCTTGGTGAAATGCAATGTCTTGGGGGATCTTAAGCACTAGACTAGAACAGGCTTTTGCTATTTTGCTAAATAGTCTTGTCAAATTGACTTCTAAAATTTATGTTTATACCCATATACTTGGGATTCTCTCAGCTTTGGTCAGAAAACCTTTCTTTTGTAGTTGGCACCAACCAATGGAGATAAATGTAACTAGTCTAAGTGCTAATAAAGAAGGCCTGAAGGCTTAGCTCTAAATGGAACACATACATTAGCTTGCCTGTGGAAGAGGAAGCAAGGCAGAGGGTAGGGAGGAATGCTCTGAAATGATACTCTCTGAACATAACATGTTTATGGTATTCAGAAGATTTGGTTACTTGTATGAGACCTATACAAGATCAAGCTAGCCAAAACTCAGACATAAATGTTGTAAATGATCTTCAGTACCCACTCCTCATTGAGGAATTTTTAGCAGGTTCTAATTTCTGGGGGAGGAATTATCACATTTTTGGGAGTATATCACCCTCAGTAGGTTCCCCATGCATCAGTGGATAGCTCCACACCCAAGTCCCTATGAATGGCACTAAATGAACTTTGTTATGAAATAAAAGAGCATGAAGTTTGCAGGGGGATGTGTCAGGGAATATGGGAGAAGTTGTACACCTGCATGACATTCTCAAGAATAAAGAAAAAATTTTTAAAAAATAGATTACCGCCGGGCGGTGGTGGCGCACGCCTTTAATCCCAGCACTCGGGAGGCAGAGGCAAGTGGATCTCCGTGAGTTCGAGGCCAGCCTGGGCTACCAAGTGAGTTCCAGGAAAGGCGCAAAGCTACACAGAGAAACCCTGTCTCGAAAAACCAAAACAAAAAACAAAAAAATAGATTACCTTAAAAAATCATCTACAAAGTCTTTCTTAGATTATTAAAGGAGAATGAATATATCATAAATTTGCTTATAGTTTTGATATATAGAGAGGTAAAAATTTCCACATCAATATATCAATTCAAATATATTTTACATTATTTCCCTTTCCAAGAAGCTTGTACATTAAATGTTGAAATATTTCATGATGGAGTGAGAAAGTTATAGGAGAAAATATATGAAAAAAGAACTTCAGAGGCATTAATGAATGACTTTCAGTGAACTCTGTGTATAACAGGAAGCTAGAAATTATAATTGTGTGCAATTATTCCTCTTTCTTTAGCAATCTTTTGGAAGAAACACTCTTAATCCTAATAGTAACTCATAAAAGTAAATAAATGTCTTGTGTATTCTTTTTGATGGCCTCTCTCTCACAAAGTACAGAAAGCCTACAAACTCATGGAAACTGAAGAATGCTCAACTGAATCACCACTGGGTCAAGGAAGAAATAAAGAAAGAAATTAAAAACTTCCTAGAATTCAATGAAAATTAATGTACAACATACCCAAACTTATGGGACACTATGAAAGCAGTGCTAAAAGGAAAGTTCATAGCACTAAGTGCTTTCATAAAGAATTTGGAGAAATCTCACACTAGCAACTTAACAGCACACCTGAAAGCTCTAGAACAAAAAGAAGCAAACTCACCCAGAAGGAGTGCATGCCAGGAAATGATCAAACTGAGGGGTGAAATTAATAAAATAGAAACAAAGAGAACAATACAAAGAATCAATGAAACCAAGAGTTGGTTCTTTTGAGAAAATCAACAAGATAGACAAATTCTTATCCAAAAAGGATGATAGAGAATATCCAAATTAACAAAATCAGAAATTAAAAGGGAGACATAACAACAGACCTTGAGGAAATCTAGAGAATCATTAGGTCATACTTCAAAAAAAACTGTACTCCACAAAAGTGGAAAATCTGAAAGAAATGGACAATTTTCTGCATAGGTACCATATACTAAAATTAAACCAAGACCATATAAACAATTAAAATACACCTATAACCCTTAAGGAAATAGAAGCAGTCATTAAAAGACTCCCAACAAAACAACAACAACAACAACAACAACAAAAACCCAGGACCTAATGGTTTCAGTACAGAATTCTACCAGAATTTCAAGGAAGAGCTAATACCAATACTCCTCAAGTTGTTCCATACAATAGAAGCAGAAGGAACATTGCTGAACTCTTTTTATGAGGCTACAGTTACTCTGATACCCAAATCACACAAAGATGCAACTAAGAAAGAGAATTACCAATGTCCCTCATGAACATTGTTGCAAAAATTGTCAACAAAATATTGCCAAACTGAATCCAAGAACATATAAAAAAATCATCCACCATGATTAAGTAGGCTTCATCCCAGAGATACAGGGATGGTTCAACGTTCAAAAATCTGTTAACTTAATCAACCATATAAACAAAACGAAAGAAAAAAAACCCACATAATCATCTCATTAGATGCTGAAAAAGCCTTTGACAAAATCCAACACCCTTTCATGATAAAGGTCTTGGAGAGAACAAGGATACAAGGATCAAAACTAAACACAATAAAAGCAATGCACAGCAAGCCAACAGCCAACTTCAAATTAAATGGAGAGAAACTCAAAGCAACTCCACTAAAATCAGAAGACAGACAAGACTCCTCTTTCTCCATATTTTTTCAATATAGTACTTGAAGTTCTAGTTAGAGTAATAAGGCAACAAAAGAAGATCAAGGGGATACAAATTGAAAAGAAGAAGTTTAACTTTCGCTATTTGCAAATGATATGATAGTATACATATGCGACCCCAAAATTTCTACCAGGTAACTCCTACAGTTGACAAACACCTTCAGTAATGTGGCAGGATACAAGATTAACTAAAAATATCATCAGCCCCCCTATATACAAAAGATAAATGGACTGAGAAAGAAATCAGAGAAACAACACCCTTTACAATAGCAACAAATAAAGTAAGATATCTTGGGGTAACTCTAACCAAACAAGTGAAAGACCTATATGACAAGAACTTTAAGTCTTTGAAAAAAGAAATTTGAAGAAGATATCAGAAATGGCAATCTTACCAAAAGCAATCTACAGATTCAATTCAATCCCCATCAAAATCCCAGCACAATTCTTCACAGACCTCCAAATGACAATACTCAACTTCATATGGAAAAATAAAAAAAAACCAGGATAGCTAAAACAATCCTGTTCAATAAATGAATTTCTGGAGGTATCACTAACCCTGACTTCAAGCTCTACTGTAGAGCTATAGTATTGGCATAAAAACAGACATGTGGATCAATGGAATCAAATAGAAGATCCTGATATAAATCCACACACCTATGAATACCTGATTTTTGACAAAGAAGCCAAAATTGGACAATGGAAAAAAGAGAGCATCTTCAACAAATGGTGCTGGCATAACTGGATGTCAACATGTAGAAGAATGCAAATAGATCCATATCTATTGCCATGCACAAAACTCAAGTCCAAGTGGATAAACATAAATCCAGTCACACTGAACCTGATAGCAGAGAAATTAGAAAGTGGCCTTGAACACACTGGCACAGAAGACTACTTCTTGAATAGAACACCAGTAGCACAGACACTAAAATTGACAATTAATAAATAAGACCTCCTGAAACTGGAAAGCTTCTATAAGGCAAAGGACACTGTCAATAAGACAAAACATCAGCATACAGAATAAGAAAAGGTCTTTACCAAGCCCACATCTGACAGAGGGCTGATTTCCAAAATATATGAAGAACTCAGAATGCTAGATAGAAAAAACACCACAAATAATCCAAATAAAAATGGGGGTACAGATACAGACAGAGAATGCTCAACAGAAGAATGTCAAATGGCCTAAAACACTTAAAGAAATATATATCATTCTTAGTCATCAGGGAAATGCAAATCAAAATGTCTCTGAGATACTATCTTATGCCTGTCAGAATGGCTAAGATCAAAAACACTGAAGACAGCTTATGTTGGAGAGGATGTGGAGCAAGGGTAACACTCCTCCACTGCTTGTGGGAGTGCAAACTTGTACAGCTACTTTGGAAATCAGTATGGCAGTTTGTTGGAAAATTGAGAATCAATCCACCTCAAGACACAGTGATACCATTCTTGGGCATATACCCAAGTGATGCTCAATCGTACCACTTTGAGCAAGCACACTTGCTCAACTATGTTCTATATTCAAAGCAGCATTATTTGTAATAGCCAGAACTTGGAAACAACCTAGATGTCCCTCAACCAAAAAATGGATAAAGAAAATGTGGTTCATTTACACAATGGAGTACTATTCAGCAGTAAACAACGACATCATGAAATTTGCAGGCAAATGGATGGAACTAGAAAAAAAATATCTTGAGTGAGCTAACCCAGACCCAGAAAGAAAAACAGTGTGTATTCACTCATAAGTGGATAGTAAATATAAAGCAAAGGATAACCAGACTATAATCCACGTCCCTAGAGAAAGTAGCTAACAAGGAGGACCCTAAGAGGGATGCATGGATTGTCCTGGGAAGGGGAAATAGATGAAGTTTCCTGGGTAAAGTGGAGGTAGGGAAAGGGAGTAGAGGGGAGGGGATGAGGGATGGGAACATGAGGGATCAGGATGTTTGAGTTGGGAAAGTGATAGAGAGGGAGAGCAAAGAAATAGACATCTAGATAGAGGGGGCGATTATGGGGTGAGAGAAATCTGGTGCCAGAGAAAAACCCAGGAATCCACAAGGATGATCCCAGACTACTAGCAATAGTTGAGAGGGTGCCTGAACTGACTGTCTCCTGTTATCAGATTGGTGACTAATTGTCATCATATAATCTTCATCCAGTAACTGATGGAAGCAGATGCAGAGATCCACAAGCATTGGCCCTAGCTTTGGGAGTCTTATTGAAGAAAGAGAGGAGGAATTGTATGAGCTGGGGGGGGGGGTCAAGATCATGAGGGTGAAACCCACAGAGACAGCTGAACTGAACTCCTGGGAGCTCAGGGAATCTAGACTGATAGCTAGGGAGCCTACTTGGGACTGAGCTAGGCCCTCTGCATGTTGCATAATTTTGTCTATTTGTGGGGCCCCTAGCAGTGGGCCAGGATTTGTCCCTGGTACATGACTTGGCTTTTTGAAACCTATTCCCTACAGTGAGATGCCTTGCCTTGTTCAGCCTTAATACAGGGGGAAGGAGCTTGGTCCTGCCCTAACTTGATATGCCATGCTTTGTTTGCTCCCATGGGAGGCCTTACTCTTTCTGAGGAGTGGATGGGGGTGGGGGATAGGAAAGAGGTGGGGGGAGAGAGTGGGAGGAAAGGAGGTAGCAGAAACTGTGGTTCATAAAATAAATAACATAAATAAACAACAAAAATAGTACTTTTAACTTATTCTAGCTAAGACTGTAATTTTGTTCCATTTGAAATAACAGTAATGGATAGGCTAAGTAATATGTCCATCATCTCTCACAATTACCATTTCTTTGGGTTCAAAACATTTAAAGTACATTCATAGTAATTTTGTAATATGCTTTATAAATTAGTTACCTTGCCATGCAACAAGTAAACAGAGTACATTTTTTTTCATGTAACAGAAAATTTGTACCTTTTTTTTCGAGACAGGGTTTCTCTATGTAGTCCTGGCTGTCCTGAAACTTGCTATGTAAGCCAGGATGACCACAAATTCATGAAGATCTTCCTGTCTCTGCTTCCTGAGTTCTGGAATTAATGTAGTGTGCCATTACACCTGCCTAGGAATTTTGTATTCTTTGACCAACATTTCTTCTTTCCTTGTCTGCACACTCTCTTGACTCTAGTTAAAATAATCCTCTCTCTATATATTTTTTCTTTTTTTTTGAGTTTGAAATTTTAGAATACACATAGAAGTGATATTATGAGACACTTACTTTTTTCTGAATCTGAATCATTTTACTTACTGTAGTATCATCTACACTCACTTATTTGTCATAATCAGGAATTAGCTAGACATATAAATATTACATTATTTTAGAAAATTGGATATCAGTAACTTTACTTGGCAGGGCAGCTTGCTTTGAAAGTGAATTTGACATAAGGATATAAAGAAATGATGTACCAATAAGAATAGATAGTGGTAATTAAAAGAAAAATATTTCATATTTTTAAAATATAATAGATATGTTGTGATGGCTAGTCTTCATTGTCAACTTGCCTCAATCTGGAATTAACTAAAACCCAAGGGGTTGGGTACACTGTGAGAGACGTTTTCTCAATTGAATTATTTGAAGTTGGAAAATATACCCTTAATCCAGATCTTTTAAGGTGGGAAGATCCATCTTTAATCTGATCCACATCTTCTGCTGGCTGCCTATATAAGAACATGGAAGAAGCTTGCTTGTAGCACGAATCTTAGAAGGTCTTATTAATAAAAACAAACCCAGGGCTAGGTATTGTGGTGAATGCTGGAAGATCAGAGAAGCAGAACAAGTCACAGCCACTTCACCTTGCCAGTTCCTCAGCTGATCATGTTTCCTCAGACTGGAAGCCTCTGTGTCCTCATTTGAATGAATCTCAGCTGAATTGCTGCTCAAAAGCCTAAAAGCCTAACCAGCTCTAGTTCCTGGTTTTCACGCTTTATATACCTTTCTTCTTCCTGCCATCACTTCCTGTGATTAAAGGAGTGTGTCACCATGTCTGGCTGTTTCTAGTGTAGCTTTGAACTCAGAGATCCAGATGGATCTCTGCCCCCCAAGTGATAGGATTAAAGGTGTGTGTGCCACCGTTTTCTGGCCTCTATGTCTATCTAGTAGCTGTTCTGTTCTCTGACCCCAGATAAGTTTATTAAGGTGCACAATATATTGGGGAACACAATATCGCCACATTGCTCTCTTTGCTTGCCCTCACTCACTCCCTTACTGGCAATTCACTCCCTTACTGGCATTAGAGCCTACTTCTTCAGGGTCCTGGCATATACTGAAGACCAGCTGAGACACTCAGCCTCACAGACTAAACAACTACTGGATTCTTGGATCTTTTGCTGGTAGACAGCCATTGTTGGGCTAACAGGACCACAGCCTGTGAGTCATTCTAATAAATCTCCTTTTATACATACATATATATTCATTCATTCATGATAGTATACGTGAGTGACCCCAAAGATTCAACCAAGGAACTGATACGGCTTATAAACACCTTCAGCAACATAGCAGGATACAAGATCAACTCAAAAAAATCAGTAGCCCTCCTATACACAATTGACAAACAGGCTGAGAAGGAAATCAGAGATACATCACCCTTTACAATAGCCACAAATGATATAAAATACCTTGGGGTAACACTAACCAAGCAAGTGAAGGACCTATATGACAAGAACTTTAAGTCCATTCATTTATTTTAATAAATCCATATATATATATATACATATATATATATATATATATTCATTCTGTAAGTTTTGTTCCTCTAGAAAATCCTGACTAATACAAAGATGTTTGGGTAAAAAGAAAAAAGAATTCTTTTAAGATAATCCATCTAAGCAAATAAGAATAAAATAAAGTTCAAGAGAGCCATTCCTTAGGGCAGATTTGGTGCTACAGTGAACAATGTTTTAATAACTCTTTGAAAATTACTGATCTCATTTGAGCTTCGGCACACATACTAACTGAATCTCATTTTATTTTATTAGATTTATGCTACTTACATATTTTGGAGCAGTTATTTGGGTGTTATTTGCATTTTTCTTTAGATTATTTCTATCATACACATAAGTGTTTGGAAATATTATTTTTTCAGATAAAGTAAGCCCTACATTTTTACTTTGCTAACATATAAGTAACTACTTTTTATATAACTGTAATACAATAGCAATTATGGAAGTATAATATTCTTCAATATCACAGGAGATCCAAAGACAATTTTTTACTGTGAGCATCTGAAAAATGTAACACAATCTGTGGCAGAAAAATATGTTCCTAAACATTGAAAGCAGAAGGACTGGATGCTCTCTCCCTCTCTCTCTCTCTCTCTCTCTCTCTCTCTCTCTCTCTCTCTCTCTCTCTCTCCATATGTTTGTGTGTGTGTCTGTGTGTGTGTGTGTGTGTGTGTGTGTGTGTATGTGTGTGTCTGCGTGTGTGTGTCTGTGTGTCTGTGTGTGCATGAGGTTTCTGGGATAATATAAGACTCTTCAGGACTATGGAAGGCAGATGGTAGTTTTCTTACCACCCACTAGAAATTAAAAACCAGTTTATATGCTTGCACACAGATGATATTTAGGGAATTAAGACTTTGTAGGGGGAAAGACCACAGTGAATAAATAACAAGATGTTGGCTTTGCAGTATTTTAACTTTTGGACATTTTATAATGTTTCACTATGAAATGAGTATGAAAGAAATAGACGGTTGCAGTAGCATTGGGAGAGATAAAAACTACATCTCCAAAGCTGTCTAAACAGCACTGAATAAACCAAATGTTGGACAAAGGCAAACGTGCATTGTTAACATTGCCAAAACTGCATTCTATGAACAAAGCCAGAAACCACAGCATGTAGTAGAAACAAGATTTGATGATTTCAAGAAAGTTGGCTTATAATTCATTTCGTAATTCCTTTCATTTTTCTTTCTAAATTTCACGTGACAAATTTGACCCTTGAGGGCATGGGGACTGAGTTGCAATTTGTGCCAAACTATGGCTGAGTTCCAAAAAGCTTAGGCACATGACAGAAGTGGTGGTGACAAGGACTTGCTCTGGGGAAACTGGGCACCACTCCCCTGTAGGAGTGTTTAGTATACTGCATGTGGGAACAATCAGAAGCACACAAAGCAGACACAGACCTCAAGGGGAAGTAGCAGTAAAAATTGGGTCAAACTGGAAGTCTTTGCCAAGAGCTTGGTTGAAAACATGGCATTGATGGAAAGTCTTTCTCTGAAAGAACAAGCAGGAGTTTGGGAAAATAGGTGGATGAGCTCCAGTTTTGGGTGCAGAAAATTGTGATGGAGTACCTGGAAGTAATTACAAGTTCTCTTTTTTGCCAGGAAAGTAGACTGGGAAGATTGTTTGGGCCTATTTTCACATTGTGTTAAGTGTCTCATAAACATATGTATGCTGTTGCATGTTTAGAGGATGTAGAAATAATTAATTTATTGACTTGTTCAACATTTGTTTAGTGGTTTTTTCATGTCAGTCAGCAATTAAAATATTAAGAGCTTACTCTGAACATTGCACTGCAACAATAAAAAAAAGTTTTTAAGTGGAATCTGATATGACTCTTGCATACAAGGACTTAAGCACTAATTACAGACACGGGAAAGCATGAATATACCACAAGCCTATTGAATCTAGGCCTCAGGAGAGGAATACAAGCAATAAGTGCTACAGAATTTTTGAGAGAGAATCAAATGTGTCAAAACAGTAAATAGGAGAGAAGACTAAAAAAATAATATAGACAACGGGCTGGCAATACATGAACAAAAAGGATAAATTAGGCCAGGAACATTGTGGAAATGGGAAGAGATGTAAATAAGGTATGGGGTTTAATACACTGAGAAAATGATTCATTGCCACATCTAATATGATTTCTAAATTTCTGAAAATTAAAATGAGAGACATGGGAAGGCTTTGTGCATTTGAGCTGTACTATGACAATGTTATAGGAAGAGTTTTATCATATAGCATACAATGGAGCAAGGAAGAAAATGGGAGAGTTGGAGATAGATAAATGTACTTGGTGATAGTTTAGTGGTTCAAGCATGTGAGCTATGACCTAAACCACAGGCATGATAGAAGAGTTAGAATAAGTATGAGACACATTGTATAGACAATCAGAATTTTATCCTGGACATAGAGCATAGTATTGGGAAAAAAGCAATCCATGCTTTAAACTAACTTATCAATCATTCAAACATGAGGACATATTGAAATCCTTGAGCAATAATTTTATCACTTGAAAAATAAAAGGGTTGGATATACAAAGTAGTCTCAAATATTTTCTTTTTTCCTATAAAATTCCATTATTCTGCAGTTATAGTGCACTTGGATTGAGAAAATTGAGGAAAAGGAATGCTATATAAAATGATGCTAAATGCTTAATAATTTAAGGATTGAATGTGTCATTAAATAATATAGGGTTTACTAGTTAATTGTCTAGAAAAAATGGTAAGTTACTATTTGGGTAAAACAAGTAAATTTATATTTTATTGTTATTTGTCAAATAAGGAATAGAAAATACAGGCTTCAGATTGAGACAGATGCTTAAAATAAAAAAAAAATCAATAAAATCAGTTCTTGATTTGCTTTCTTGGCTATGAGTCAATAATACTAGTCATATAAATTAGAGCCAGGTATAAAACTCTTACTAATTGATAGAGACAATACAATTCTTCTGTGATGTTTAAAAATGAGTGATGTAACCAAGACCCAGAAAGACAAATACCACATGCTCTCTCATTTGTGGTTCCTAGCTCTGAATCTTAAGACTGGAATATATAATCTGAAATAACTGCAAAACTCAGGAATGTAGAAATGGAGAATGGATACATGGGCAGGAAGGGCTCTAGAGACACAGGTGGTTGGACACAGGTGGTTGGACACAGGTGCTATGAAGGGGGAATTGAGACTTTCACTGGGGAGGGGAAGGGTTGTAGCTGGAGTTATCTCCAATCCCGCCCGGGCCCATAGCCTCTCAGACCCAAATAAACACACAGAGACTTATATTACTTATAAACTGTATGGCTGGGGCTGGCTTCTTGCTATCTAGTTCTTATATCTTAAATTAACCCATTTCTATAAATCTATACCTTGCCACATGGCTTGTGGCTTATTGGTACCTTACATCTTACTTTTCATGGCAGCAGCGGCTGGCAGCGTCTCCTGACTCAGCCTTCCACTTCCCAGAATTCTTCTCTCCGCTTATCCTACCTATACTATACTTCCTGCCTGGCTACTGTCCAATCAGCACTTTATTTATCAATCAATCAGAGCAACACCTTCACAGCATACAGAAAGACATTCCCAGCAGAGGGTGGGTAATACAGTTGGAGAGGAAGGAAGGAGAGAGAAAAAGCACTAGGGATATTTAAAGCCAGTTACCTCACAATCCTACATCTATCAATTCCCTGACATAATTGACTATATTCTCAGACCATGAACCAAAAGGAGAGAGACTGAACTGAGAATGTCACACTATAGGTAAACAACAGCCTAGAGAAATATTTTCTCAAGTTTAGTCATTAAAAGTGCACAGAAGCTACTAGAGCTGTTGTAGAAGTCCAAACCACACAAAATGCCAGCTGAACTTGACATTGTCCCCAACATGACATTGGTATTATAAGTATATAAAAGAGTTATGTGATCAGGAAGGTTTCAAACAAGGTTCCAGAAATATGCCGGGGATGGATGCTGTGTGGATTAGTTTTATCTATCAACTTGAGACAATCTAAAATCATCTGGGAAGAGAGTCTAAGGAGAAACTATTTAGATTAGGTTGGTCTGTGGGCATGTCTGTGGAGGATTGTCTTAGTATTGAAACAGGAAATCCCAGCCAATTATGGTTAGTACCATCCCCTAAGTAGGGGTATCCATGTGGTGGTTTGAATCAGAATGGTCCTCATATGCTTGAAAACTTGGCTCCCAGTTGGTGGAACAATTTGGTAACAATTAGGAAGTGTGGCTTTATTGGAGGAGGTGTGTCCCTCGGGGCTGGATTTGAGGCTTCAAAAGACTAGTACAACTCCCAGTTTCTCTCTCTCTCTCTCTCTCTCTCTCTCTCTCTCTCTCTCTCTCCCTCCCTCCCTCCCTCCCTCCCTCCCTCCCTCCAACATGTGAACAACGGTATGAGCTCTAAGCTACTGCTCCAGTGTCAGGCCTGCTTACTTGCTACCATGGCAGTCATAGACTATAGCCCTATGAAACTGTAAGCCCCTATCAGATGCTTTCTTCTACAAGTTGTCTTGGTCATGATATCTTATCACATCTATAGAAAAGTAACTAAGTTAGTTTAGAACAGCATAAAAGAAGGGAAATCTAGGTAAAAGCAAGCAAGGGTCTATATTTTTATTCTCTCTCTGCTATTGTCCTTGGATGTAATATTTTAAATTCCTCTGTTGACTTCCCTGATACAATGAAATGTAAATGAAAAACCAAATGAATCCTTTTTATCTTGAGCTATAATTTATCAAGATATTTATCACAACAACAAAAATGAAACTAAAAGAGGATTTGAGAGGCCATTTGTGAAGCTGTGAAAATGAAGCCCAAATTGCAGTGGATAACTAGATATCAGGGATGCCATATCCATGTAATATCCACCAAGATAAGCTGTAGGCATGTAATTAAATGGCCCAGGAAGGAGGCAAAATGGGCTACAAGCAGAACTGAAGGATTAGGGTTACCCAAGGCTGTTGGAGCCCAGATGCCATCAAAAGTTCTTGACTTAAGATATGGAGTTCCATGATGTGTTGTTTCTCTCCTGGATTCTGGTCTTGCTTTGGACTGAATGTTTTAGCTATGCCTCCATTCCTCATTTCTGGAGTGGGAATGTTTATTCTGTATCAATGTATATTAGGAGTATGTAACTTAAATTTTTGATTTTATAGCACCTCACAGTTAAGAGACCCAAGTCTCAGAAGAAACTCTAACCTTATACTTTTGATCACTTAAGATCTTAAGATTTTGGTTTCATTGTCACAGCTTCATGAACAGCCTCTTAAATCTTTCAGAAGTGGAATAAATGCAATTTGCCTTATGAAATGACCATGAAGTTTGTATAGTCATATGTGGAATGTGATAATTCAAAAGAGATGTTTGTGTATCAAGTAGACAAGGAGTGGACTTGTGATATATGATTTTTGTTGTTAAATTGGTGGAATTTAGACTCATCAAGGAGATAAACCTTTGGATTTGTCTATGAGAGCTTCGCAATTGAGACCTAATCGTGGGAAGATCAAGATGAATGTAGGTAGCACTGTTCATTGGGCTAGGTTTCCAGACATAATCAAAAGGAAAAATCCAGTGGATCATCAACATTCATCTCTCTTCTTTCTGTGGATGCAATGCCTATCACTCCTGCCACAGCTCCTTCCTTACTATGATAGCATATAATTTAAAACTGATATGAACTGTATTCACAAACTGGGAGCTAAAATAAACTCTTATTTTGTTAAGTGGCCTCTTGCCATGTATTTGTTAGATTAATAAGAAAAATAACTAATACAAATAATATTAGTTGTTGCCTCTATTTGATCTTGAAATATGTTCCCCCATTGGATATTGAGACACATTCATCTTGCATAACTTCAATGCTGTACACTCTGAGCAACATCACCCCATTGCTCCTATTCTACTGCCTCTGGTAATCATTATTGTACTGTGTCTATATATGAGTCTGAATTTTTGTTATTGCTATACTCTACGTAAATAAAAGTTCAACAATATTTCTTGTTCTTTGACTGATTTCACTTACCACAATACTTTCAAATTTTATCCATGTTGCTTCAAATGACAAGATCTCTATGTGTATATGTGGAAGGTGAGTGAGGGTGGGGTGGTGTGCAATTTGTGTGTGGTGTGTGAACGTTAATGTACCAGTACAGCACATCCATGTAGGTGCATGTAGAAGCTAGAGTAGGAAGACAGGTATCTTGCTCTATTCCTCCTCACCTATGGTCTAGAGAAGGGCTTTCACTAAAGCAAAAGCTCACAATTTTGGATGGATGGATGGAGGGTTAGCATGTTATCAGAATCCGTCTCTACTTTTTGATGCTAAGTCACTGATATGCATAGCAATTCACAGATTTTATATGGATACTGGTAATTCAAACTCAGGTCCTTAACCGTGCAGAGCAAGTGCTCTTATCCATCAAGTCATCTCCTCAGTCCACTATCCGTACTTTTGTAAGTTGAATATATATATATTTTTTCTTCAGTTATTTATATTGACAAATCTTAGTAATTGTAAATAATATTTTAAAGAACACAGAAGTTCAGATCTCTCTAAAAAGTGATGATTTCATGTCTTTTGGTTTTACCCAGAAGCAAAATTTCTGAGTCAAATGGCAATTCTTTCCTTAATATTTTATAGGATATTCATACTGTTTTTTATAATGGCTGTACCAATTCATATTCATGTCCATGGTGTGATTTTACCATATTTTTGTCAATGCTTTTATCTCTTATGTTTTTTGACAATAAGCATCCTTGTAGGTGTTATTTTATATATAAATATTGTTTGGTTTGCATTTCCCTTACTTGAAATTTAAACACCATAACTATTTGTCCTTATTATTTTATTTGATTTTTGAGATTATATTACATAATTTCTCCCTTCCATTTATACCCTCCAAACACTCTCATATATCCCTCCTTGCTCTCTTTAAAATTCATGGCCTTTTTGCATTAATTATTGTTACATATATATATATACATAATACTTTCATAAAATAAAATGCTATTTGTATAATATTATTATATGTGTGTCTTAAGGACTGACCAATTGATATTGGATAACCAATTGGTGTGCTCTTTCCTTGGGAAGACTTTCCTCCTACTCTGAGCATTTCTTACTTGCCTGCTGTTCTTTGTGTAGGATTGAGGCCTTATGGACTTTTCCCAGTCTTCATTGTTGTCTATTGTTGTCCTTGTTCAGCTCCTGTTTAGGCAGTCATGTTTGAGAGATTTTACAGCATATTTTCTGACATTACTAGAGACAAAATCCCACAGCTAACTCTCTGATCCTCTGACTCTTACAATCTTTCTGCACCTCTTCTTCAACATTCTCTAAGCCTTAGTTGTTTTGTAGATGTAGACACTGGATTCAGCTCCATAACTTGGCCCCTTATTTTGACTGGTTGTGATTTTTTTTTTGTAACAGTCTTCATCTGTTGCAGGGAACAGTTTCTTGATGATGGGTAAGGACAACACTGTGGATATAAGGACATATGCTTAGAATGTATTTAGGCCTTATGTTGGTTTAATAAAGTGGCAGTCATAGACTCTCTGAGATACACAACTTAATTAGCTCTAGGTAGTTGACTAGATTACTAATACCAGGCATGATTTCCTTCTTGTCGAGTGGTCCACAAATCTAATTTGAGAGTTACTGATTACCACCAAAGTATATGTATCACTAGTGTACCCTTAGAGTTTACATGCCATTCTGGTCATTGCTGTGGTTCATAGGTGCCATAGCTGGGTAGGACTGTTGTTTGCTTCCCTCCTTTGGAAACTTGCATCGTGCTTTCTGGTACCATGAAAGTCAGTCCTCAGAGAGTAGGCATTCTTGTAAATCCCAGATCAGGGCCCTCTAAACCCTGTGTATATGGTACATGGTGTCTTTAGGAATAGAAGCTTAGCTTAACCTCTGGGAAAAGCCAAGGGCAATAATAAGAGCTTGTAAGTTTTGAGGAGGCTCTTGGACAACCCTATCCAACAACTCAAAAGGAGCCTCTCATGCCTGGTGTTAGGATTTTTGTTAGGTAGTCTTTGGCTTTTGGAGGAATCATTGTCAGTCCAGATGAGAAAATTTCATTTAAATTATACATGTATATTTATACACAAATTAAGTGTACTGTAGGCTCTTTTAGGTGAGTTATTAAAAGCCTGATTTCTTATGACTTTTCAGATGTCCTTATTGTTATTTTATACTCCTCCAGTCTTCTGTATTTGTCTTTCTCCATGCCCAATTAGATCCAAACATTAGGTAGAGTTTGGGGAATTCTACAGAAGAGGACAAGGAAGAATTGTAGGAGCCACAGGGGTCATGGACACCACAAGAAAATGGCCCACAGAATCAACTGAAGGGCTCACAGGGGACCAAAGAGACTGAACTGACAATCAGGAAGCCTGTATGGGACTGCCCTAGGTCCTTTGCATATATGTTGCCATTGTGTAGCTTGGTCTTTTGGTGGGGCTTCTAACACTGGGAAAAGGGTCTCTCTGACTCTTTTGCCTGCTTTTAGGACCCTTTTTCTCCTACTGGGTTGTCTCATCCAGTCTTAACATGAGGAGATATACCTAGTCTTATTATAACTTGATATGGCATGTTTGGTTGATATCTCTGGGAGGACTGCCTTTTAATGAAGGGAGAGGAGGAGGAGTGGAACTATGGGAGAGGGGTGGTAGTGGGAGAGGGCCTGGGAGGAGTAGACAGATGGGAAACTAAGGTCTGGATGTAAAATATGAGGGAAGAATAAATAAAAAAGAAAAAAAATGCTTGACAGATGGAGCTTATGGGGGCATTTTCTCAGTTGAGGTTCCTTCTTTTCTGATAACTCTAGCTTGTGTCAAGTTGACATAAAGTAGCCACCACACTGTGTCTATTTACTGTATTACATTTATTGAGTTGCATACAAAAAATGCTCAAATCCCTGAAATAAACCAACTTGGTAATGTACAGTATTTTAGAAGTATGGTTGAATTTTGTTTATGAATATTTTATTTAGAATGTTTGCATCTATTTTCATCAGGGAAATAGGTAGTTTTGTGTGTGTATAGTCTTTATCTGACTTTTACAACAGGGTAATATTAAATTCACAAAAGGAGTATAAGTGAATAATAAGTGATTACTTTCATTTTATATTTTGTGAGGAGCATTTTTGCTAAATCTGATTATCTGGAAGAATCCTAAAGTGGATCTGTCTGGTCCCAAGATTTTCTTGGGAAACACTAGACTTGCAATAATCTCACATCTTTCATATATCTGTTTAAGTTGATTATATCCTCTTGATTTAATTTATGCTACATGTGTTTGTTATTTCTTATATGTTCAAATTCATTGAAATAAAAGTTTTTAAAACATGTTAATGATGCAGTGGGTTTCATTTTTATCAATTGCAATGTCCAGTTAATTATAATTTTATGAAATAAGACCTTTCTTTCTGATTTCTAAGTTGGTGAAATATTTGTCAATATTTTTTATCTTTTAAAATATCTAAGTCCCCTTATATAAGTTATTTCTATTGTTGTTTCAGTTTCTATCTAAGTAATTTCTGCGAGATCTTTAATATTTTCCCCCTAATGACATGAAATTTAGATTGTTCTTGTTTTTCTCAGAATTCGAGGTGTATGTTTGAGATATTTATTTTATTCTGTCTGCTCTTTATTAGCATAAGCACTCACAGCTATAAACATTCTTCTTGGAACTATATAACAATGCTTTTAATGGACTGTATTTATTGTTGTTTGTTAGAAATTTTAAGTTTCTGACTAATTTGATCAATATTCTACTTATCATTAAAGATTGTCTTATTTATATGTTCTTGATGGAATGTAGTAATGGTTACTTGTGAAAAAAAGACAGCAAACAGCAGCAACCAGTCCGGAAAGGAAACTGCAGATTATTCCCCTTAATAAGGATTAACAGAACAAAAAAGGTCTAAGGCTGTGATTGAGACTCAATGTAGGAATGAGAGCATTAAAAAGAACGAATGCAATATATGGAGATTTCAAAATGATTGGCCTTTAAAGGAAGGAAATGCTTCATGTTAAAGTTAGTTAACATTATTAAGAGTGAGAATGGAAAGACTGTCAAATCCTTAACCACTAGATCACCAAGGAGCAAGTCAATGTAATGATTCCTAATGATATTTTGCTATATTCACAGACTGAAGCCTAGACCAATCATCATCAGAGAGGCTTCATCCAGCAACTTTTGGGAACAGATGAAGAGACAAATCCATAGCCAAACACTAGGTACAGATCTGGGAATCCCGAGGATGATGATGATGAAGGATTGTAGGAGGCAGCGGGATTGAGAACACATAGAGAAAAGGCCCACAGAATCAACTAAATAGGGCTCATAGGGGTTCACTGAGACCAAAGCAGCAGCCACAGAGTCTGCATGTGTCTGCACTAGGCCCTCTGCATACACTCTTTGGTTTTTCTGCTTGGGTTATTTTGTTGGACTCCTAACAGTGGGAGTGGAGTATCTCTGACTCTTTTGCGTGCTCTTGGAACCCTTTTCCTCCTACTGAATTGCTTTGTCAAGCCTTGATATGATGGTATGTAATTGGTGTTATTGTAACATATTATGTTATGCTTGGTTGATATCCCTGGGAGGCCTGCTCTTTTCAGCAGGGAAACAGAGGAAGAGTGGATCTGGGGGAGAGGATGGGATGGAGGGAGAGGGAACTGTGTTTGGGGTGTAATATATGAGAGAAAAATAAAATTTAAAAAGTAAGATTTATGAAAAAATAAAAAAGTAAAATAAAAAATTTAATAAAAGCATAAAAGCATGAGAATGGAGAGGGAGAGGAGAGGAGCAGGGAGAGAGAGAGAGAGAGAGAGAGAGAGAGAGAGAGAGAGAGAGAGAGCAGAGAGCATGAAAGAGAGGGTAAGAGGAAGGCCAGAAGTGCCTCTTCAGAGAGCATTCTTCAGAGAAATCTCCTCAACAGTTTTGCTGAGGACTCTTGGATCAATCCTCAGAACAAAGGGAAGATCTGACTTTTTGCAACCTTTTAGAGTCAGTGAGATGTTTTACACCACATGACTTAGTTCAAAATATTATATGTGACAAAGAGCATGAATGGAGACATCACAAAGCATAAATCAGCAGCTATTGTTAGGCAACAACATAGACAGCTTCTTATTTGCTGTCCTAGACAGGACTTCAGGAAGATGTGGCCTGATCCTTTCAGTCTGTGGACTGGCTAATGATGCAGGTCAGTATTGTAATAGTTACCTTCTATATGTTTTTGAATTTGCCTTTGAATTCCCTTTGTTAGACATATGTATAGTTACTCTTATTTTCTTTAATATTCTATTTGTAAAATATCATTTTTCATGCTTTTACATTCAGTGTGTGTGTGTGTGTGTGTGTGTGTGTGTGTGTGTGTGTGTGTGTGTATCGGGAAGTTTTATTATTACTTTACAGATAACTATAAGTTGAATTTTGTCATTAAATGAATTTAGTTAGCCATGATTTCAGTTCTAGAGTCATAACCTCTCTTTAGTGTAATTTCTGATTTCTGTATTCCTTTTGTTTGTTCTCTTCTTGCTTTGATTGCTATTTTTTTTCTTTCACTTGCTTGTTTACTGAGTTGTATATGTGTAATTCTTTCCTAGTTCTCCTTTCTTCATATATTTCTTTCATGAAGCTCATTCTTTTCTAAACGCTTGTGTATGTGGGACTGTCTTTGTCCATTGTGCAGAGGATTCTTTTAAGTACCTTCCGCAATGCTGGCTTAGTGGTCATGGATGACCTTATTGTGAACTTATCTTTGAAGGTCTTTAGTTACCCAACAATTTTAAATGATACTTTCCAGAATATATTTTTGTTCATGTATAGGTATTTACTTTCAAGCTTTGTAATTTATTATTCCAGGCTTTTCTGAAGGTTATAATTTTTAATGTGCAGTCTTGGGTTATTCTGCTGAGTTTATCTTTTAGTTGAGTTGGTGAATGTCTCTTGCTATACTTGTTATTGTTTCTTTGTCCATATAATTATTTTTATTTTGATTATTGTTACCTGAATGTTATATCATTCAAATATTTTACTTAATCTCTAAAATTCTTCTATTTGATCTAGTTTATTGGTGATATTTTCTACTATTGTTTTAATTTTTTGAAATTTTAATTTATTTTTATTTTTTATATATGGGTGTTTCACCTGTAAGCATGACTGTGTGCCATTTACATATATGGTCAGACAGAATAACCCTATAATAACATTATCCAGATAAATTGAAGACAGAAGAGGGTTTCAGATTCCCTGAAGCTGGGGTTACAGGTGATTGTTAGCCGAAGTGTAGGTGCTGGGAACTGAACCTAGGTTCTCTAGAAGAGAAGCTGGTGCCCTTAGCCACTGAGCCATCTCTTCAGACCCTCTATTGTATTTTTTTTAATTTATCAAGTCTTTAGAGACCAGATCAGGGATATAGTTCAGTGGATTGGAGCACTTGCTGCTTTTGCAAAGAACTTGAGTTCAGTTCCTAGGATAGACATTGGGCAGAACACAGCTGCCAGTAATCCCAGATTCAAGGGATCTGACTCCAACTCCTGGACTCAATATGTATCAGGAATGTCTTTGGTGCACATGTATACATGTAGGAACTTACCCATAAACATAATATCAAAATCAAAGTGAACCTTGTTTTTTTTTTTAAAGATTTTTAACATTTTTAAGATTTCCATTTAGAGTATGTATTTTAAGAATCTCCTATGCACCATCCACTTTATCATTTGTGTTGCTAGCTTTGTTGTTCACACCATGAATTGTGTTCCTTAATTAATTTAACTGCTTTTTGAATGCTATTTGAGGTCATTTTAAAAACTAAACTTTCAGATCTTTTTTTGACAGTTCAACAATTTCAGTATCCAGATTTAGATATTGAAATTCTGTGATTTTTAGAGGTGTTATATTGGCCTGACTTTCATGTTTCTAATGTTTCTAAGTTGCGGATTATTCGTTTATTAGTACACACATTACTGCTGGTTTTATTTGGAGACCATCTCTTCATAGCCTATTACCCTGTATTACTCAGAGAGGAGAAAAAATAACTTCCATTATAGCAGGAACATCAACCTAGATGACAGAGAGAAATAAAATGAAAATACACTATTCATCTACTAGAACAACATTATCCAGATAAATGAAAGTGGCAAAATTATTATATAATAAACTGTGAAGCTAAAATTTAAGGTAAAATCAACAATAATAATTGAATTAAAGTTAGAATGTGTCATGGTTAGTTTTAGGTCATTTTGACACAAGCTAGAGTCATCAGAGAGGAGGCAGCTTCAGTTGAAGAAATGCTTCCATAAGATCAGGCTGTAGGCAAGCCTCTAGGGCATTTTCTCCATTAGTGATTGATGGGAGAGAGCCCAGCCCATTGTGGATCATGTCACCCTCGGCTGGTGTTTCTGGATTCTATATAAAGTAGTTAGGGTATTCACTGATCTGATTACTGGGGTAAGCCAGTTCAGGCACTCTCTCCACTATTGCTAGTAGTCTTAGCTGAGGTCATCTTTGTGGAACTTCCCTAGCACCTTGTTTCTCCCTATCCCCATGATGTCTCCCTCTATCATGGTATCTCTTTCATTGGCTGGAGGGGCAGGAGGAGGGAAGAGGGAGATCTTTGGTATGTAAAATGAACAAAAAAAATTGTTAATTAAAAAAAGAAAAAAATGAAAAAAAAACCTGCCTGATTAAAAAAAAAAAAAAAAGCAGTAGAGCAAGCCTTGCAGAGCAAGCCTGAAAGCAGCACCCCTCCATCAGTTTCTGCCTCCAGGTTCCTGCTCTGCTTGTATTCCTATCTTGACTTCCTCAAGTGATGAACAGTGATGTGGAAGTGTAAGTCAAATAAACTCTTTCCTCTGCAGGTTGCTTTGGTCATGGTGTTTCATTGTAGCAATAGTAACCCTAATTAAGACAGGAGGGAAAGGTAAGGAAAGAGACAGGGGATTGAAATGAGTATGTGGATGACAAAAAACAAAAAGGAGCAGGTGATAAGCTATAACTATACAACAAAGAATTGTAAATAAATAAAACTACACAAAGGTAATAGCGAAAATTTAAGCATGCAAAAATGTTTTAAAAACTAAAACAGAGCCGGGTGGTGGTGGCGCACACCTTTAATCCCAGCACTCTGGAGACAGGAGGCAGGCAGATCTCTGTGAGTTCGAGGCCAGCCTGAGCTACACAGTGAGTTCCAGGAAAGGTGCAAAGCTACAAAGAGAAACCCTGTCTCAAAAAACAAACAAACAAACAAACAAACAAAAAACCCCAAAACCCAAAAACCTAAAACAGTCTATATACAATACAAATACATGAAAAAGTAAAACACAAAGGGACATGAAAGAAAAAAATCAAAAAAATCTCTTAAAAATGTAAAAGAATTGAAGATATGTATATGTCTTCTAATATTAGAATCTGCTGGGTGCAGAGAGTATTGCACAAAAGCTGGGGACATTTGCCATTCCAAACATTCCAGGTAGTGAAATATGTGAACTGAGGTCAGGTCAAGGGTCAGTTGTCTACCTTAGAGCCACTACACTAATTTCAGAAGGTTCCATTCTTTGCATACTTGGAGACATTGCTAATGCTCTGAATTTTGCATTCTGTGTGCCAGATTCTCACTCATTCCAAACTGAATGGCGCCTTTTGGGTGTATTGGAGATAGGAGGAAGTCAACAGAGTACTAAGGTCTATACTGCATGGAAAACCCAAGGGAACATATCAACTGCTTCTAGGATCCCATCTAGCAGTAAATCAGCCTGAGGGAAGAGGAAGCTTTTGATACTGGGTTATCTTTTGGGTGTGGATTGAATACTCACAGTCCACCTATAGCAAACCACATTCAATAGGGAGGCTGTTCTGGAGTCCATACTATTCATTGCTCATAGGCTCAGGGTTATCAGTTTCCACTCATATTCAGGAGATGGTGTTTGCTCCTCACTGTAAAAAATGGGACCATGAAACAATGTGCCCTATTCATCCGAATTCCTACACTGCCTGAACTTCTCAGTGTGTCCATGCTCTCCTGTCCAACACTCTCAATTTCCAGTATCACCTCTTGTACCTAGTTTACCATTCTGTGGAGGGTGTCTCCAGGCTCCCTGATTTATGATTGCTAATTTTATTTAGGATAAATATTAGCTTAGTAGCTCAGTATCAAGTAATAAGTCCTTTCAGAAGATGCTACTTGAGTACAGCATTACATATAGAGAATGTTAAAACAGATTTCTTCTTGAACACTGGCCTGATCCATAGGAAGTATGACTGTCTTAAATTTCTACATTTGATTTAGGCTTGAAAACCTGTCTGTTCTTCCTGCAGCTGAGTGACTTTTCTTGTGGTGGTGGTTTCAGCTTCCCCTTATTTCTGGAGATCTGAAACTGAAGTTGTGGGCAGTTTTCTGCTTTGTGCTATGTATGCTTTGTGTTTCACATCTGCCCTGTTATCTCTTTAATGATGTCTGTAGCTCGTCCTCACTTTCTCATTTCAGAATAAATTATTTCTGTTGTCACCTTGACTTTTCTCATTCACAGATTCATCTGGTAGCAGTTTCTAATCTGTCATCTCACATGCAGACATATCTATTTATGTATGCATATATGCATCTCTCTCCCTCTGTCTCTCTCTCCTCTGTATATCTCTCTATATATGTATATATATTATATATATATATATATATATATATATACAATGTGTGAGTATAAATATATTCTCTCTATAGTCTAAGTCTTAATCTCCTAGCAATATTGGAAGAAACAGTGAAAAATTCCTGAGACAAAGTATATACCTCTGTGACTGAGTATACCATATTATGTAGCAATTTCAGACACACAAAAGTATTTCTTGGTTTTCTTTTCAATAGGATAGAACTAAGGTCATAAAGGTTCTGGAACATGGTCCAAATAGGATGCCAATTCACAAAGTGATACTTCTCAGCTATTGTATCAGAGTCATAAATATCTTTCTCTGTCTCTGTCTCCCCATCTCTCTGTATCTCCTTTCTCTTCACCCCTCTCCTTTTTAAAGCACTGGACAGTGAACCCAGACTTTTCAGAATGCTTGGTAAGTTACCAAAGAATTGCACCCCAACCTTTTTTATAAATTTTATTTTGAAACAGAGTCTCACTAATTTGGACAGATTGTACTCACTCTACAGGCAAGCCTTAAATTTCTAATCTATCTACCTAAACATCCTAGGTAGCTGAGATTATGGGTTTGCATCACCAGACTTCCTTATATTTTATTTATATAATTGAGATTTTTAAAAATTTCTTAAGAGTTACTGTTCTGTCCCGTGCAGGCTCCAAAGCTGTTGATCTAAAGTTCATGAGTTCCCACTAGTTTGATTTGATTGTCTCTGTAGGTTTCTTCATCATAATCTTGATGCCCCTTGTTCATAGAATCCCTCTTCTCTCTCTTCAACTGAACTCCTGGAGTTCTGCCTGGTGTTTGGCTGTGAATTGGCTTTTTGGTGCTCACTACCTATGGTGGGACAATTCACACAGGCTTGAGGCAGGGGGAGGGGCTTGGACCTGCTTCTACTGAATGTACCAGGCTCTGCTGAGTCCCCATGGGAGACCTTACCTTCTTGTAGGAGGGAATGGGGGGGGGGGAAGGCTGGAGGAGTGGGGAGAGGGAGGAGGGGCATCTATGATTGTTATATAAAATGAATAATAAAATTTCTTAATAAAAAAAAGAAAAAATAGAGTTACTGTTCGAGGACCAAAACATTAATTGTACCTATAAGTCAAAAAAATAAATAAAATTGTAGACTTTAGCAATGAAACAATATTTTAAAGTGTATATATAGCAGCTAAATTCACAATAGCCCAGACAGGAAATCGCCATCATGCCTATTATTAGGATAAACATTTTGTAGTTGATTCAGACAGTGGACATTACTCAAACCATGAACAGGAATAAATTGATATATTTAACATCACAGGTAAATTTCAAAAGCATTATGAAGTATACAAAACGCAAATGATACAAAAATCGTTATGGTTAGAAATGAAACATTTTGATTCTTGCAACTTTAAAGTGCTTCACAAATAGATTGATGAAGGTAAAATGTGTGACAAAATATATTCAGCAAAATGTTAACTGCAGCATATATAGAAGGGAGACTGATGAATGTTCACTATACAATCCCTTCAAGTTTTTTTTGTAATTGAAAATTTTCATTATACATTTTTTAGGCTGAACTCGTAACAATCAATGTTTTGAAACAATATTTTTAACAGTTATTACAGATTCTTGTTCAGGTAGTTAATAATCATATTTTTACTATTACTATACTGGAAACACGGAATATATTTCATTGGGTTTTATGTGTCCAACGTCTTCTAATTTCTGATGTACCCAATGTGTCTATGCCTCAAAAACCTCAGACTTAACCTTATTGGTAGACTGTGAAATCTCCTGCTGAGATTTGGCACAATCAGCCAGAATCTTAAGAACATATGAGTCAAAGTGATTGGATAACATGATGATTTTAGGAAATAATTCATACTGCTGACCTATCATAGCTGCAAATGCATGCTCTGCACCATCCATTGCTAAGTACAGACAGAATTGAATAGATCCATTTCAATGAATATTACTGAAATGTTCAAAAAATTCTACCCGTTAATGTTTCTAATTGCTTCAGATTTATATTTTTCTTCCTTTTTTTCAGTATGTGTCTATTTAGGCCAACATTGAATAGTATTGGCTCACCAAGCCTATAGACAAGTAATTAGATTAGATATCAACTTCTTCCCAGAAGTCATCCCTGTAACTATACACAAAACTACAGAAGGTTTCAAGAACAGCTATTTTTGTTTTGTGACTTGTGAAAGAAGCTAAGAAAAATCTCCGTAGTTGCCAAAGGGATTATTTTAGTCTAATCCATCATAAATTTTTCTGTAAAAGATGTTAATTATGTATATTGAGCATGCTAAATTTGATGATACAGAATATGTCATACTTGAAAAGAAAATCCATTCCAAGTAGGATGTGTTATCTGGACATTGTTTATCCAAACAGGATAATGACCCTTAGGAAGACTTGAAGGAACTTGAAGATAGCTGGCCCGGGACCCTCTTGTCTTCGTCTCACCAAAACAGGAACTACGGGAGCATACTGCAGTGACAGCACTCAGATAATAATACTAGATAGTACTAGATGATAGTACTCAAAGTATTAGAGCTCAAATTCAGGCCTTATGCTTGTGTACTGAGCCATCTCTGCATCCCCAGATTTTTATGCAGGTTTTATTATACTTGTTCTTCTACTTCATAGCAAACAAATATATAAAGCTAATAAGGGAATTACTGGACTTTCTCCATCACACCCTCCTAATTATTAGGAAAAAAATTTATTTACAGTATGCATCTACAGAAGATGTAGATTCTCTTGGTAGCCCCTAATGTATTGCATACAGTTTCTTATAACAGAGCTATCAATAGCTTCAACTGAGGGTTGTTGATTAAACAACTTGAAAGTATTGGAATTATTCTATTGGAAACTTCCAAAAGGCAATTCTTGAACAACAACAGAAAACTAGGAAAACACAATAGTTCAGTTAGTATTGCTTTGAATTTCAGTCCTACAAAAATTAACAATATTATAAGCCAAAAATACATCTACATCTAAAATATGTTTTTGGGGCACTATGAAAAACTGTCTCTTGATTTCTACCTCTGTATTTTTGAGTTTCTTCTGTGTTACAACTTTGTTATTAATATATCACTAATAAAGAAATGGAAGAGGAATTTATAGTTTTATTTCTTTAGAAGCTAAATATTAGAGAGAATTCATTTCAACAAAAGAAGATAAATAAATAAGTCTCAGTTTTTATTTTTGTCTCTTCAATGTTCAAACTCTTTCTGTGTCTCTTATTAACTATAATTATATGTTATTAATTTTTCATGTGTATTTTCTCTCAGAAGAAAAAAATTCCTTGTCATATATTATTTTCTGATTCTTTCAAGACAAATAGTCAGAACACACTTGTTTCAGCTTTTATGGTCTTAGTGATAATATCAGAGAACTCAATTTAGAGGGTTCTTTGTGATTTCAAGACATAGTAAGCATCATGTCCAAGAATGTTGATAGTGAAGATGACCACTGCTAAAAGTTCATCTTGAAAGAAGCAGTTATAATTTGACCTAATTATGGGTTACCAAACCTTTGTAAAATCTTAGAAGTTTGCCTTGTCAGTTTGGCCTAACTGCAATTAGTTTCTTTTATTTGAGGTAAAATGTACTTAAAACCTGCACTTAAAAGGGATGTAAAACAGTCAAAGAAGCATAACACTTAACCTCTATTCATCTAAAATATATATTCCTTTGCAGAGAGAGCCTGGACAGTGTCAAATGAAACAAGCAATTAGTCGCTTTCTAACAGTGAGCAGTTCAAACTGTAACATCATGCCAGACATGATTAAGAATGATACAGCACATCATCATTGTCAACACTATTCAGCCAATGTAAACCTTAGTTAGAAATGTACTTGTCAGAGAAAAATGCGCCTTTGATTTCTATTGCACTTTCCCAGTAATTGCTGTCATCAGTGGCAGGTTATTATTACAGTTGAATAGAGTTTCAGTAATTACTTTTCCACAGATTCTAACAGCTTTTAGATTGAAGGATATTCTGACAGTTTGAATACTCTTGACAACAATTACCTTTTTCCTGGTTAACACTGATTCAGGAAAATTAAAAATTAAATCTGTTCAGAGGAAACACTTATGTATGTCACTAGTAAGTGCGTTGATATAAAAAAATGTGTAAATTGCAGAATGACTTAGATTTTTTTAAACTTCTCTTTCACTCAAGTATTTTTGAAAATCAGCATTTAGGGAGATACAGACTATGTTGGTTAGTTTAAAAGTAAATGATGTGGAAAGGCTGAAACCAATCCTCAATCCAATTACTAACAGAAACCACTATAATGTTTTGATGAAAAAAAGATGTGCATGAGAAGAATAGAGCAATATTATATATGCATGTCTATATCTACCTATGCATATATCTACATGCCTTAGATAAATGGAGGCCAAAGTACTTTCACATTTCTACATCTTTCAGAGAGTAAGAATATGCTTTTGCAAGTTTGCATTTTATGACATTAAAGTGTCAGCTTTTAGGAAATGGAGGGTAAGTGTGATTAACTGAAATATTAGGATGAAAACACTTTGGTTTGAGTTATTGTAAAACAATAACTGAGAACAGGTAATTTGGGATTTAAAGGATCCAATTCATCACTTTACATTGTATTTAAGTTAATGGGAACATACTTAAAGATTCTTAAATGTTTAAAATCATGTTTAAATATTAGTATTTTGAGCTATTATTAGGTAGAATGAAGTAGTGCCAAGTAGTTATTTGGGAATGAAAATGATAAAAATATTACTAAGAAGCTGAACAGTGTCTTATAACTAATTTGATTTAAAACATCTGTTTCAAACACAAGAATACGAAATCATATATGTTGGGTATGATACATACATGTGTAATCCAAATATTTTAGAAGATTAAGCAAGAGGACTGCAAATTTGAGGCAATCCTGGACTTCAAGGTCAACTACTATCTAATGAAAATTAATGGTTGAGGGTATGGTAAAGTGCTTACTAAACTGCATGTATAAGACAATGAATGCTCTTCCTTGATCTTTAGCACAGTAAAATATAACATGTAATAAGCAAAACATTGTATTGAGTATTGCAAATTATGTTACATGTTATATTGATTAGTTGTTTTAGGTAAAATGGGGGAAAAGTCAACTTGCATTGTAAAAATCAATTAAAATTTCTCTTCTAATCCACTTACAAAATGCAGGGGAAAGAATTATCAGTTGAATGGATCAAATAGAAAGTAATATAAGTACTCAAGCATAAAGTAGAGGAATTGAACTACTCAGTCAAAGAACATGACACATTAAAAAAACACAACAAAGGAATATGCAGGAATTTTGCGACATTGTGAAAGAACCATGTTTTAAAAATTGTACAAAAAGGAGAAGAATCCCAGGTTAATGCCATAGAAGATGTTTTTCAACAGGATCATAGGAAACCATTTCCTGAAGTGTTGAAAAGATATAATTATGTAGATACCAGAAGTATACAGAATACCAAAATAGACAGACCCAGAAATGAAATTCCTCATGGCATATTATAGTAAAGATCCTGAGTACACAGAGCACAGAAAAGGTATTGACAGCTGCAGGAGAAAATACATGAGTCAAATATAAAGAAGACCCATCAGAATAATAGCTGATTCTCAATGGAAACTTTCAAAGCCGGAAGAGTCTGGAGCAATGTAAAATAGGAATAAGAACACAAAAAGGGAAAAATGACACCAATCAACACATACACTTTCCTATAATAACTTTAAATATTAATGGTCTTAACTTACTAATCAAAAGGAATGTGCTAGTTGAACAGATTAAGAAATAAAATCTATTGTTTTGTTGTCTAAAAGATACTCATCTTGCTTTCAAGTATAGGCAGAATGAAAGGATGAAACAATAAACCAAGCAAAGGGATCAGGAAACAAGTGTTCCATACTAATATATGTCAAAGTAGGCTTCTAACCACTAATAACTGACAAAGTAGATATTAATATGAAAGATAAAGAACATTTCATTCTGATCAAGGGAATAATTTGCCAAGAAGACACTACAATCCTAAAAATGTATATTCAAAACTCTGGTTGATCCAATTTAATAAAAGGCATAATACTGGACATTCATTAAAAATTAAGTTTGTATATGTGTATAAGTATGTAACATCAATTAATGAAAAAAGAGTTCATGAATTTGAAAGAGAGCAAGGAGGTGTATATGGGAGGATTTGGAAGGAGAAAAGGGAAGGGGGAAATAATGTAATTATAATCTCTAAAATAAAAGTAATAATAACAGTAAAGTTAGAGAGATCAAAAACAAACAACTTAATAATGCAAGTTTGGAAAAAACTTAATAATGAGTTTGGAAAAAAAAAAGTACAACCAAACACAAATCAGGTACACAGGGAGAAATAATTAGATAAAATAGAGCTGAAGTTGAGAAAATAGAAACAAATAAAAAAACCCACAATAGAAATAATCACTGAATCTACAAAAATAAAGAGAAGAAAGAAACCTAAAAACAAATGACTTAATAATAATGCAACTTATTGATTTGAAAAACAAGAACAAACCAAACCCAAATCAGGTAAACATGAAGAAATAAAAAGGAGTGAATATTAATATAAATATAAATGTGTATTCAAAGATGTTAAAAATACATTCTGGAGGAAAGAGAATGTCTTTAAGAAGTGATGCTTTGAAAACTGAATGTCCACATGTAGAAGAATGAAATTAGACGCATATCTATCACTCTGCACAACAATCAACTTCAAAATGGTCAAAGACTGAAATGTAAATGAAACCCAAGATGCTGAAACTGTTAGAAGAAAACAGGCAGTACCTTACAGGATACGGACAGAGGAAAGGACTTTCTGATTAGGACTACATTCATTCAGGAATTAAGACCAACAGTTTACAAATGGGCACAGCATAAACATAACTAAACACATATTTCTAGGTTCTATTCACCATAATTAGGACAGAAATAAAACAAAATGAAACAAAAAGTCCATAAAAATGCCAGTTAGTTTGGTTTTTGTTAACTACTCTTGGGAATGGAGACTTGTGACATCTGGTTGATACACACAGGGGGAATCCATTGGAGAAAACTGATTTTCCCTTTGTCAGTGGGTATCAATTTCAGATAGCTGGGTGATTTTGATGATTGCTTTTCTCCTTCAGCAGCATGTAGAGTACATGCAGTACCATGACTACTAGCCAGTAGGTGTCAAGCTTCCAGTTAGTGACTAGCTCGATTTCCCTGTGTTTGATGAAAGTAAGTGTTGTCTTCAGAAATAGGGTTTTATCATTAGATTGTGGAGAGTAATCAAGAGCCTTAACAATAGCCTATGATGTTTGGAGGTTTTCATGTTGTCTGTTTGGCCAATGACTCAACAAGATGTAACTCATTCCTGGTGTTGAAGGTTTTACTTGGTGGCATAAGATGTCTAGTTGGGGCATTGTCTCTACTATTATTTGGTGACTCTTTCTGGATTCATTTCATATATGTATATATTTTAGGGAGTTTCTACAGTAACAAGTTTCCATATTTTTTTTTCAAATGGTCTTTAGTGTTAGTTGTCCTGCCCCTTATTCCCTCTTTTACTCTTCTCTTCCATCCCCTCCCTATTTAATCTTCCTGTTCTGGTATTCTCTTTGTCATTCCATAGCACTGTATTTTGTTTGCCCTTCTTCAGTATATCCTCTCCTACTCCCTTTCCCTTACCTTTTTGGTTGTTCAGATTACAGAATACACTTATAAGCTGAAATGCTAATGTTCCTGTATAAGAGAAAAAATTCAGTGTTTGACTTTTAGATACTGAGTTACCTTACTCGGGATGATTGTTTCTGGCTCCACCCCTTTATCTATGAATTTCATAATTTCATTTTAAGTAACAGCAGAATAATATCCCTTTTTGCAAATATACCACATTTTCATTATACATTTATCATTTTTTTACATTCTGTAGTCTGTGACTTTCTCCACATGATGGGTTTTTTGTTTGTTTGTTTATTTGTTTTGCCATACAGAAGCTGATCAGTTTCATGAGGTCTGGTTTATTAACTGTTGGTCTTAGTTCTTGTAATACCACTGTCTTATTCAGAAAGTCCTTTCCTGTACCCTTGAGTTCAAGCCTATTCTTGATTTTCTTTTCTATCAGATTCAGAGTATCTGGTCTTATGTTGAGATTATTGATTTGCTTGGTCTTGATTATTACGTGACATGAAGTATTTATTTCCTAGTCCTATATATTTTGTGTTCTGTATGTTTCCTGTACTTTAATCTACACTTTCTTCTTTAGATTGGAATTTTTTCTTCTATGATTCTTTTAAAAGTATTTTCTGTGCCCTTGAACTGTGTTTTTCTCCTTCCTGTAAGGATGTAATTTGTAGAATTGGTAATTTAATAGTATCCTGATTTCCTGGATATTCTATGCCTTGATTTGTTTCTAGATTTAACATTTTCTTTGATTGAGCTATGCATTGCTTCTACTTTGTCTTCAAGATATGAAATTCTCTCTTCCATATCTCTATCCAAATCTTCTGGTGAGATTTATTTCTTGATTTGTGTTTGACACTCTAAAATTTAATTTCCAATTTTATCTCATTTTAGGTTTTCTTTAGTGATTCTAATTCTACATTCATGTCTTGAAACATTTTCATTATTTCATTTAACTTTTTGTGTTTTCATTTTCTTTATAAAGGCAATTATTCATATATTCTTTTATGTCCTTGAACACATTCCTAATTGCCGTTGTGAAGTCATTGTCATATGATTTAGCTAAATTGCTTTCCTCAGGACCTAGTACATTATAGTCAGTGGGTTCTGGGGATAGAATACTGTCTTGTCCTTTCATATTTGTGTTTTGCTCTCTGATCTAGGCATCTGGACTTATGATGATGGGTTGTTTCTTGGTGTAGATTTCTAGGCTTATCTTTGTTGAGGGTGTTTGTTCTTTGGCTGCTGTTGTTTACTTTCTTTAGACCTAGAAAGTGTAGTGGCTGTGGACTCATTGGTAGAAAGTGCTTTTGATTGTGAGTGGGTGACACAAAGGAATGGAATTGGGCTAGGTGAAATGGATGAGAGGGCCAGCAGGAAAATGTCCAGGGTCCAACCAAGAGGCAGAGTTCCCAGGGAGTGATAAGAGGAGGAGCTCCTGCCACCAGACTGCTACAGGACTAAGAGTAAATCTGGGAAGACTGAAGTGGAGGACAGAAGGATAGTGAAAAATCATCTACCTATGTCCTAGCCCAGTGTACTACTGGAAATTCCTCGTAGAAATTGTTTATGCCGATTATCAGCTGACAAAAAGGAGTGGAGACTGGCTAGAAGAAAGACTGAGAGAGTCTTCAGGAAAGCCCTAATGAGCACCAGGATCTGCACCAAGAGGTGGAGTCCTCAGGGAATAGGGCAAGGGAGGGAGAAGGTTCCTGCAGGCAAGCTACAGTAGGACTAAGATAAGTCTGGAGGGATTGGAATGAAAAAGCTCTCTGTTTCCTTTCTTAGTGTGCCATTGATGCCTTCTGCTGCCTTCTCTGAGGTAACTTTAATGCATTAATTTATTTATTCAGCCATGAAGGAAAAATGGAAAAACCCGGGGAAAGACTTTAAAAAGGAAGGGGGGAGAGGAGAGGAATATATAGAGAGGGAGAAGAAATAAATAACACTAAGAATGTTTGAAAATCCACCGGGAAATATTATTTTATAAACTCACTTATATAAAACAGAATTCTAATTCAGCTGCAAAGAAAAATGATATCATGGCATTAGCTGGAAAATGGAAAGAATTATCATATTAAGTGTATATTAAGTATAGTAACATTCAGATAGACACATTCATGTTTTCTTTTATACCTAGGTCTTCTACTGTATATATATATATATATATATATATATATATATATATCAAATGTTGTATGTGTTTGTGTATAGGTCATGAAACTAGAATGTGACTTTGGGTAGGAATAAAGTTACTTTAACAGGGAGGAAGGCAGAGGCAGGCGAATCTCTGTGAGTTCGAGGCCAGCCTGGGCTACCAAGTGAGCTCCAGGAAAGGCGCAAAGCTACACAGAGAAACCCTGTCTCGAAAAAAAAATTATTCTTAATGATATTCTGCTATACTCATAGATTGGTGCCTAGAAGAGTGGTCATCAAAGAAGCTTCAACCAGCAACTGATGGAAACAGACTCAGAGATATACAGCCCAACATTAGGCAGAGCTTGGGGAATCCTGTAGAAGAGGGAGAGACAGGATTTTAGGAGCCAGAGGAGTCAAGGACATCAGAAGAAAACCTATATAATCAACTAACCTGGGTTCAAAGGGGCTCACAGAGACTGAACCAAAAACCAGGGAGGCTGCATGGGACTGAACTAGGCCTTCTGCATATATGTTACATATCTTGGACCTTTTGAGGGACTTCTAACATTGGGAGCAGGGGCTATCTCTGACTCTGTTCCCTGTTTTTTGGGACCCTTTCCTCCTACAAGAGGAGGTGCCTAGTCTCACTGCATATACCATGGCTGCTTGATATCAAGGGAGGCCTGCCATTTTCTGAGGAGAAATTGGAGAGGAGGAGTGGATGGGGGCAAGAGGGAAAGTGAGATAGGGTGGGATTGGGAGGATAGGAGGGAGGGAAAACTGCAGTCAGTATGTAAAAACAAAAAATTAAATAGATAAAAAGAACTGTAATACACTAAAAGATTTACATAAAAGTCTTACTATATGGGAGGGATTAAAGGTGGCAGAGATTTATGGAATATTAGACTTTGGCAGGCTAGCTATTTTTGATAGAAAAAAAAAACATCTCACAGGAAAACACTGCTCTTCTACTTCTGCATGTGGAAACTTCATAGAGAAATCTTTAGGTTTCCTTTATCTTCAGTTTCCTTTTACCTTGCTGAGACCTTAAAGAAACTGGAATTTCCATGGGAACCTCATGTTAGGAGAATGAAAACATCTTATCCAGAGCAAGGATTTATCTCCCTGAAGGAGCTTTTAAATGATCCATATTTAGGTTGGGTCTTCCCACCTCAAATTAACCAATCAAGATGATCCATCACAGGTAACCAAGACCCCAAAAGACAAATATTGTATGCTTTCTCATGTGTGTAGACATTGGTTTTGAATGTCTGTAGACATGCTACAATATCTATCACCACAGAGGTTAGGTACAGAATAAGGGACTAGGGGCAAGGAAGGATCTCTTAAGGAAGGGGAAACAGAATGTATAGTTTTTAAGAGATGATTTTGGGGTGTTACACAAGAGAGTTAAATGAGGAGGTGGATGAAAGAGAGGGGTAAGGGAGGGAGTACAGGGAGAGATAATTAACATCAAGGGCCATTTGAAGGGTCAAATGTAAACCTACTACAGAAGGTTCTTATAATATATACGTATATGAAATAAATCTAAATGGGGTCATCAAATACCAGAGGAGACAATTCCCCAAGGAAACATCTTCTTCCACCAATTGAAACCTCTAGTGATAGAAGTAGGTTACATATAGTTGAGTCATTGACCAAAGGGTACCCATGGCAACCCCTAAACACCACAGGCTATCACCTGTGATTACTCTCCACAACTGAAGATAAGGTCCTATTGCTTAAGACAACACATATCTCACTGAACATGGAGAAGTTGAGCTAGTATCTAAGTAGAGCCTTCACCCCTACTGACTAGTGTTCATTGTAATTAAGGATACTCTTCATGCTACCAAGGCAGAAAACAATAAACCCTGTGATCTACAAAGATGATCTGTCTGTTGGATATGCTGGTGCAGTAGTAGTACAAACTTGAGAGTAACAAATCACTCTTTGATTGGATTTGAGTGCCATTCCACAAGGTGGAACCCATGTCTGACCCTGCCAAGAACCTAAGACTGGATAGGCCGTGAGCCTAGAGGTATGCTATTATTCTGCTAAAGGAACATTGCAATAAAATGACTCCTAATGACATGGTGCTATACTCGTAGATCAGCCATAATAAGAGAAGCTTCTTTTTGCTGTAGATGGCAACTAACACATAGACCCACAACTAGAAAATATGAAAAGAGTGAGAAATTTTGGAACACTCATTACTAAATGGGATGTCTTCACCAAACCTCTCATCGGGCCTCAGAGAGCTATGCAGAAGAGGAAGCTGGAAGATTGTAAGAGCTAGAGGTAATGGATGACTCCAAAGAAACAATATCTTCCAGATACTACAGGAATGACGCACTTGTGAACTTATAGACTGGCAGTGTGCACAGAACCTGTGCAGGTTCTGTTAGTTGTATCCCAACAGAGATGACCACTCAGATACAGTATACAGCCAATTGAAAAGCTTCGTTCCAGCTGGCTAGGAACATACCCAGCTATTCGGGGACCTAGGTGTGACCCTTAGTATACAGAGCAAAGGGATTTTGGAGGAAAATACCACATCCTGCCATCTCACTCAGCAGCTCGAGGGGGCGGGGCTTGGCAGAAGCAAGCAGTTTAACAGAAGCTAAGATAAGCAGTTACCTGTAGGAGATTCTGTGCAAATATGCAAAGGTAAGTTAGCTAGGATATTCTGACTTTGGGTTCCTAGAATAGAGCTGAGGAATTTTCCATGGGATTCTCCATCAAGGAGATCAAATTCTACTTAAACCTGAAATGGCCTCAGTAAGAATGCAAGATGGAGGAAATTTGATATTTTCTTGCCCTGGCATAGTTCAAGCCAGATGGGGTCCCAAGCCATGATAGGCATCATGCCCATCAGTAGATGGCCAACACAAAACAGACTCCATGGTATTTTTGTAGACTTTTTTTTTGTCTCATATTGCTTTGTTTGAGCATTTTTTTTTTATCTAACTGGCTCTTTGCTTGAATATTATGGTTTACAATTTTGTGTTTTTATGATGTTTTTGCAAGTATTTCTCTGTGTGTTTCTTGTGGTTTTCTTTTATGAGTAGTGTTATGGTTTGTTTGTTTTCTTTGTTTAACAATTTGATTTCTAAAGAGAGAGGAAAAGGGGGGTGGAAGTGGATGGGTGATCAGGTGGGAAGGATTTGGGGCAAGGGAAACTGTGATTATAATATACCCTGTGAAATCATTTTTCTTTTAGCAAGAAAGAAAATTCCTGACAGGTATATCTTGCTGCTTGTATTTTAGTTTATATTAGATGGAGTCAAGTTGACAACCAAGATTTGCTGTCACAATAATCAAAAGGGGAGGGCATGGTTTATTTGGATTATAGATCACAGTTAATTACTGAGAAAAGTTAAAAACAGGAAGTCAAGAGAGAGACCTGGAGGTAGGATTTGAAGCAGAGGCCATGAAGGAAAGATACTTCATATCTTTCTCCCCAGGGCTTAGTCAGCCTGATTTCTTATACCACCCAGGACCATCTTCCTAGGTTTGGCACAACCCACAGTGGGCTAGGCCCTCCCACATAAATATAGTCAATCAATACAAGCAAACAATATAGACAATCTGGTGGAGGCATTTTCTTAACTGAGTTTTCTCTACCCAGGTAACTCTTGCTTATGTCATGTTAACAACATGAACATAGTATATTATTTGTTATATCTTAGTACATATTGTGTATAATATATTTTTAAAAGAATTTAGGGGCTGGAGAGTTAGGTCAGTGGTTAAGAGCACTGATTGCTCTACCAGAGGATCTGGGTTTGATTCCCAGCGTGCCACATGGCAACTCACACCTGTCTGTAACTCCAGTCTCAAGGGGCCCAATGCCCTTCTCTGGCTTACACAAGCACTACATGAACATGTTTGCACAGACATACATGTAGGCAAAGCACTTATACATATTAAGTAATAAAATGGATGTCTTTAAAATAATTTAAAGATTTTTTTAAAAATTTTGTTGTATTTGTGTCTGTGTATATGAGTGTAGTGTTCATGGAGGCCAGATGATGGCATCAGATCCTCTTGGATTCTCTATAGCTGATTAGGTAAATTGTGAATATGTGGGTGCTGGGAAACAAATCTGGGCCCTCTGCAAAAGTGGTAAGTGGTTTTGTTACTGAGCCAACTCCCTAAACCCACTTGAAGATAAATAAATGCTTTTGCTTGAATTCCAAATGGCCAGGGTTTAATCTGATCTGTTACATCTTTAGGTGTGCTGAGCAGCTGCCATGTCATAACATTATATACTTTTCTAAGCATCTTTGGAATTCTTTCTGCATAAAGTCTCAATAAATTTTTTTCTTCAGGAATACTTTGATATCATCTTTATTCATCTTCTGAAATTTGGAGGATTTTTTTAAAATCTTCTATCTTAGGAAGTACTAATTTTATGAAAACTTGCAAACCTGAAAAATGTTTACATGCTACAGTTTCATGGTTTGGACATAATGATTTATTTCAGAAATAATTTTATCCAAGTTTGGATGATCGTTCTTTATTCTAAATTTAACTTCTAAAATAACCTTGAGAAATCTACCATTCTTACTTGTGTTTTGTAAAATACTTGTTTTATTTTCTCAGTTATGTCTATGTAAAAATATAAAGAATCGTCAATATTTAAATAATTTTTTTCTTTCGATGTTTTTGATGTGTGTGTGTGTGTGTGTGTGTGTGTGTGTGTGTGTGTGTGTGTAAGGGTGCAGTGGTACACATAAGTGGAGGTCAAATATGACTGGCAAACATATATATATGTGTGTGTACACATATATATATATATATTATATATATATATATATATATATATATGTAAAATAGTCTGGGGTTTTTTGCCACCCACTTTTTTCTTCTTTATTCTACTGTCTAGATTTAATAATACTTTGAATTTACCTTATTGATTTTTAGAATACTTTCAGGATTTGATTTTATTTCCTTTCTTATATTAATCTAAGTTTTAAACTTTTTTATTATTAAGAGATCCTTAAAGCCGGGCGGTGGTGGTGCACGCCTTTAATCCCAGCACTTGGGAGGCAGAGGCAGGCAGATCTCTGTGAGTTCAAGGCCAGCCTGGTCTCCCAAGCGAGTTCCAGGAAAGGCACAAAGCTACACAGAGAAACCCTGTCTCGAAAAACCAAAAAAAAAAAAAAAGATCCTTTCCCCCTTCTTTTCCTCTTCATTTTCTCCACTCATCTTCCTTCTCCTTTCTTTTATTTTTTATTTAGCCTTGTTTCTCCTCTATTTCTCCCTCTTTTTCTGCCTCCTTCATTAAGCTCATAAATTTATCATTTCCTTACTTGCCTTAAATTATTTCTAGTTTCTTAGCATATTCCACAGTAGTATTTTTCAATTTTCAGCTTTGTGGTCATTGCTATGTCTTAGTTTGATGGTGTTGCTTCACTGTAGTTGGTTTTCTTCTCAGTAGTAATGAGAGTAAGCCTTTAAGAGCAGGCTTTTTTCAAGGAGAGGCCCCCTCCTCAAAATACAAAGCAGATGCCCAAATCGACAGATGTGAAATTCACAACACAAGTACATGAAAAATAAAATGCAATGTATCATGGCTCCTCTTCAGCTCCTTAGACTAATGATATTTAAATAGACTAGACACCAAAGGAGGATTTCAAACTATTTCTGATATAATGATCAATGACCAGAGCAAGCATCCTGCAATGGTTTTAATGAGAATGTCCCCCATAGGCTCTGACAATTGAATACTTGATTCAAGTTGGTGACTCTGTTCAGGAGGTTTAGGAGGTGTGATCTTCTGCAGAAGTCCATCACTGGAGGCAGGATTTGAGAGTTTCAAAGACTTCTTCAATTTCAAATACACTCTCTCTGAGATTGTGGTCTAAGATTTGAGCTCTCAGCTGCTGCTTTAGCTGCATGCTCTGGCATCATAAACCCTAACTTTTTGCAATCATAAGCCCAAATACACTTTTTTATAAGTTGCCTTGGTCATAGTGTTTCTATCACAGCAATAGAAAAGTATCTAATACAAATACAAACAAGAAGATTAACTCTAATTTAATCCAGGAGAACCAACACAGAGAAAAGTGCTAGCAAACTGAATGAGAACAACAATATGGTGCACACATCAGCAATTTGGAAGACAAAGTCTCCCTCTGTGTTACAATATAGTGTTTATGTCTTCAGAGTTCTTTAACCATCTACCTTGTGAGAATTCAGCAAGATCTCTGATTCACCACATGCTGTAATTATGATCCTGGCACCTACACTCTCAGGAACAGTGAATAAACTGATCTTTGCTCTTTATTACTAATTAAATATCAAGTATAGTATTACTGCAGGAAAACAACAACAACAATCCAAATCCATGAGATCAGGAGGAAGAGAAAGTTTTCTGTTCTTATCATTTCTGTTCATCATTATGATGACTCCACACATACTAAACCAAAACAATTATTGAGGTCATATAGATTTGAGGAGTAGAAGAAAGTCTTATTATTTTATAGATCATACAATATTGTACATAAAAATATAAAGACATCATCAAACCTATTTTAAATTTAATATCATCTCACATATATTAGATTGAAATTAGATCAGGTATCTGTTCTGGCCAGTATGCTACAAGGCTGGAAATATAGAACAACAACAGCAACAACAAAAACAACAACAACAAAACATTGGAAATCAGGCAATAATACAAAAATAAAAGACTTTATATTCTTTTCATTTGTTTATGTTTGAGAATGAATACTTTTATGTAATAGTGCAAGAGAGTTACTAAGAAAACAAGTGAATATATGGAACGTAGTGGTAAGAATAACATTTAAAAGTGGAAAATACTTTAGTATTGAAAGTGTGCTGTTGGCTGAGTGAAAAAGAGGGAAGTAAAAGAGGGAAGTTTATAGCAATCAACTCCTAATTCAAAGAAACAAGAAGCCCTAAATTAGCAACCTATTGCTGCCTATAAAGAAACTGTTGAAACAAACAGAAACCCACCCTATAATTAGCTTAATGAAGAAAATGTTATAGATCACAGTTAAACTAAATGAAAATAGGAAGAAAAAGTACAAAAATCAATGAAGCATATGTAGAATATATCCTCAGATGGTCTAACAAAAAAATGACAGCAAGGAGTCAAATAAATTTATTTAGAGATGATAATGAGAGAAATTGCTAAATAGCAAAGATACACAAAAGTTCACTCAGGCATGATAGCTCAAGCTTGCAATCGTTGCACTTCAAAAGTTGAGGCAGGAGGATAAGTCAAAAGCTTTCCCAGGTTACTTAGCAAGACATTATCTTAAAGGAATGGAACACAATATTTCATCAGAATACTATAAACAGTTACAGGACAATACATTTTATAATCCTGAATAAATAGACAAATTCCTAAACAAATATGTTCTATAAAGAAATAGAAAAACAGCATTTCAGCTAGGGAAGCGGGTAGCATAACTGCAGATCTTCAGCTCTCCCTCTTCTCCTCTAAATCCAATCTCTAGGAATCATCCCCATCTCTGTAACAGACCACTTGGAGCAGCCTACCCTACCTCTCTAACCCCACTTCCAGTGAATCAAGTAGATCTCTCCTCCAATATTCCTTCCCCCAATTCATCACATTGTCTGAACCCAAAACATCAGCAGACATTCCCTGGGAATCCACGGCCAGGCTGCCAGGGAAGCAGGAATGCTAACTATAGATCTTCATCTCTCTTTCCTCTTCTCCAAATCCGATCCCTTAGTTTCATCCTCAGCTGTGTAGCAGACCACTTGCTGTTGTCTCGTCTTCCTCCCTTGTCCCCATATCCAGTGGATCATACAGATCTTCCCCTCCAAACTTTCTTAATCCCATTCAATGGTTTATTCCAGGATCCAATCCAGCAGGCATTCCCTGGGAACCTGAAGGCCATTCCAGCCATGGAAGAAGGTAGGCTAACTTCAGATCTTCACCCCTCTCTCCTTTTTCTCCAAATCCAATCCTCCAGTCTCATCACAGCTCTGTAGTAGACCAGCTGCTGTGAACTCTCCTCTCTCATTCTTCCCATCTCCAGTGAATCATACACATCATCCTTCAATCTCTGTTTTTCCTACTCATTGCTTTATTCCAGCCTCCAACTCCAGTAGACATTCCCTCGGAATGTGCAGGTCACTCCAGCAAGGGAAGAAGGTAGCCTTTACTATGAAACTTTCCCTTTCCCTCCTCTCCTCTGAAACCAATATCCCTGTATCAGATCACCTGCTGCAGCCTCCTCTTCATCTCTGCCCCCCATCTCGATCACACAGATCTTCTCCTCCAACATTCCTCCCCACTCATCCTGTTATCCCATTCCCCAACTCCCAAACCTGGCAATGAAGCAGGTAGGAGAGCTTCAGATATCCAGTCGCCCTCCTCTCCTGAGTATCCAAACCCCTAGTCTCATCCTCAGCTCTGTAGCAGACTAGCTGTTGTGGCCTCTCCTAACTCTGCCTCCACTCCCAGAAGACTAAGAATAGTCCATTGGAAAACCCTGCTTTTATCCCTCCTGTGAACTCCCTCAGACTATCCCTCTTAGACCATCCCCTTTCCTAAGTGTCAGCCCCTAATACATAGAAACACATTTTGCTCTGAACCCCCAGTAACCACACCTAACAGTATCACAGAAGAATCCCCACCAGGCATCACACAGCCACCATACCCTCCCAAGAAACAGAGAAAGCAGCAAAAACCAAGGAACACAACACCCACCCAACAAAGACAAGATTAGAAATCATCACCTAGTGTTCCAATCTTCCTAACCCCAGATGTCTAGATGTGAGCCTAAAAAGACAATCAGTAGCAGTCAGGACAATATGTCTCTAATAGATCATAGCCACTCTACAACAGTAGGCCCTGAATATTCCAACATAGATAAAGCACAAGAAAAAGACCTTAAAACAATCTTTATGAATATTATGTGGCTCCTTAAAGAAGAAATGAATACATCACTTAAAGAAATCTATGCAAAAATAACCAAACAATGAAAGGAACTGAGTAAAACAGTTCAAGACCTGAAGATGAAAATAGAATCAGTAAAGAAAACCCCAAATGAGGAAAATCTGCAAATTAACATTGAAAGAAAAATTTTTAATAAAATATTTGCAAACCTGGTCCAAGAACATATCAAAAAGATCATCCATCATAATCAAGTAGGCTTCATCCAAGAGATGCAGGGATGGTTCAACAAATGTAAATTGGTAAATATAATCTACCTTATAAACAAATTGAAAATAAAAACCACATGATCATCTCATTAGATGCAGAAAAGGCCTTTGATGAAATCCAACACTCTTTCACAATAAAAGTCCTGGAGAGATTAGGTATACAAGGGACATACCTAAACATAATAAAGGCAGTTTAGAGCTAGCACATAGCCAACATCAAACTAAATGGAGAGAAATTCAAAATGATTCCACTAAAATCAGGAACAAGACAAGGTTGGCTACTCACTCACACCTATTCAACGTAGTATTTAAAGTCTTAGCTAAGGCAATCAGACAACTGAAGGAGATCAAGGGTTACAAATAAGAAAGGAAGAAGTAAAATTATTGTTTTTTGCAAATGATAAGATAGTAATCATAAGTGACTCTAAAAATTTCACCAATAAACTCCTACAGCTGATAAACACTTTCATCAAAATAGCTGGATGCAAAATTAACTCAAAAAATCTGTAGCCCTCCTATAAAGATATGACAATGGACTGAGAAAAAAATCAGGGACACACCACCTTTCACAATAGCTTCAAATAACATAAAATATCATGGGGTAACTCTAACCAAGCAAGTGAAAGACTTGCATAATAAAAACTTAAAGACCTTGAAGAAGGAAATTGAAGAAGATATCAGAAGATAGAAAGATCTCCTATTCTCATGGATTGGTAGGATTAATATAGTAAAAGTGCCTACTATGTCACAAGCAATTTATGGATCCAATACAATTTACATTAAAATTTCAACACAATTCTTCACAGATCTTGAAATGACAAATATCAGCTTCATACAGAAACACAGAAAAAAACAGCATAGCAAAGAATAGTAGAAGAACTTATAGAGGTATCACCAAACATGATTTCAAGTAGTACTACAGAGCTATAGTAATGAAAACAGCAGACATATTGATCAATGTAACCAAACTGAAGACCTAGATACAAATTCATAAACCTATGGACATCTGATTTTTGATAAAGAAGCCAAAAATACACACCAGAACAAAACAAAAAGAAAAAAATTTAAAAAAAAACCAAAGAAATAGCGTCTTCTACAAATGGCACTTGTCAAACTGGATGACTTAATGTAGAAGAATTCAGCACAAAAATGAACTGAAAAGGAATCAAAGACCTCAGCATAAACCAAGATACACCAAACATAGAAAAGAAAATAGGGAGTAGCCTTAAATGCATTGGCATAGGAAAAGACTTTCTGAACAGAACACTTTTAGCACAGGCACTAAGATCAACAATTAATAAATGGGACCTCATGAAACTGAAAAGCTTGGCACAGCAAAGGACATTATTTGGACACAGCAGCAGCCTACAGGATAGAAAAAGATTTTTACAAATTGTACATTTGATACAGGGTCAATATCCAAAAAACTTAAAGAACTCAAAAGGCTAGATGTCAAGAAAACAAATAATCCAATTAAATGGGGTACAGTTATAAACAGAGAAATACCAATAGAGAAAAATGTAAGAGGTGAGAAACACTCACAGAAATGTGCAACATCCTTAATAATCAGGGAAAAACAAATCAAAACTACTTTGAGATTTCATTTTACACCCATCAGAATATATAAGATCAATAAAACAAGTGACAGCTCTTGCTGGCAAGGATGTGAAGTAAGGGAGTGACTACTCATCCATTACCGGTGGGAGTACAAACTTATACAGCTGTTATGGAAATCTGTGTCAGTTCCTCGGGAAAATGGGAATTGATATACCTCAAGATCTAGTTCTACTCTTGGGAATATACCCAAAGGAGGCTTCAAGTTACCACAGGAACACTTGCTCAGCCATGTTTACTGCTGCTATTCATAATAGCCAGAAATTGGAAACAACCAAATGTCCCTAAACAGATGAATGGATAAAGAAAATGTGGTACATTTAAATAATGGATTATTACTCGGCCATTTAAAAACTGAAATCAGGAAATTCACAGGTAAATGGATGGAACTAGAAAAAAAATTATCCTGTGTGCAGTGATCCAGACACAGAAAGACAAATATGGTATATATTTGCTTATTTGTGGATATTACCTATTAGGTCAATGATAACCACACTACAATCTATAGAACCATAGAGTTTATGTGTAGAGTCAGGGAATAGGAGAAAAGAAAGATCTCATTAAGAAAGGGACATAGAATAGATAGTTATGGATGGGGAGGTGGAACCTAAAGTGGAAGGATCTAGCAGGGGAAGGGAGGGAAGAGGAAGATGAGGGAGAGAATATGGGGAAAGACAGCTGAAATAAATGGCCATTTGAGGGGGGTGCTGTGGAATGTTCTGTATGACAAATATGTTAATAAATAAAGCACTGATTGGCCGGTAGCCAGACAGGAAGTATAGGTGGGACTAACAGAGGGAAAGATTGAAGGAACAGGAAGGTGGAAGGGGAGACTGCCAGCCACCGCCAGGACAAGCAGCATGTAAAGATGCCGGTAAGCCATGAGCCACATGGCAAGGTATAGATTTATAGAAATGGATTAATTTAAGATATAAGGACAGTTAGCAAGAAGCCTGCCATGGCCATACAGTTTATAAGTAATATAAGCGTCTGAGTGATTATTTTATACATGGGTTGTGGGACTGCGGGCCTTGTGGGACCTGGAGAGAAGCTCTCTAGCAACAGGGGGTGGTGTATAAACCTAATACAATCAAATATTCTTAAAATATGTACATATATGAATGCAATCTAAATGAAATCACCAAATAATGGGAGAGACAGATCCCCAGATGGATATCTTTTGTCATCAAATGAATCTTCAATAGGTTATATCTAATTGAGTTGTCCAAAGGGGTACCATAGGAACCCGAAAACTACACAGTCTGTTCAGACATCTTTAGTATTACTTATCACTCCTTCCTTCCTCTTTCTTGGCATTATCCTCCCACCTAGTTAACTTCCGTCTACCCGGTTTTCCTCATTTCCTACTTTGCAGCACCTGTGTCCTACTGTCTCTGTCTTTGGAACTCCTTCTCCTCTCTCCCAACATGATCCCTTTCTCCTTGCCTGGCTTCTGAATTTACTTTAAGTTACATACTAAAATTTAAAGGTTTGGATCAAGGATCCACGAGTAAGAGAACATGCAGTGTTTGCCTTTCTGCATTTTGATTATTATTTTCTGGTTCTATTCATTTACCTGCAAATTTTATGTCTTCATTTTCCCCTCATAGATAAATAGAATTCTACTATGTGTATGTACATTTTGTTTTCCATTCATTAGTTGAAGGACATTTAGATTGTCTGCATTTTCTAGCTATTGTGAATAATTTGTCAATGAACATAGCTGAGCAACTTTTTCTATAGTAAGGTACTGAGTCCTTTATGTATATTCCAAGGAATATGATAGAGTAGTATCAGTGATCTACTTTTAGCTTTTTGAACTCTGTACACTGATTCTCAGAGTCTTGCACCAGTTTACAGTCCTACCAACAGTGAATGATTGTCCCACCTTTCTCAAGTCTTCAACATTTGCGATGGGTTGTTTTCTTGAACCTAACCATTCTAACTAGGTTGAAATGAATCTGAAAGTATTTTTAATTTGTATTCCTCTCATTGCTAAGCATGCTGAACACTCTTCAAGATACTCTTTAGCCATTTCTGTCTCTTCTTTGGAGAACACTACTCAGATCCATGGCCCATTTTTTAATTGGTTGGTTTGTTTGCTTGACTCTTTGTTATTTGTGTTCTGGGTATTAATTCTTTATTAAATGTCCAAATAGAAGAGCTATTTCTCTCAATCTGTGGGCTTCCTCCTTGCTCAATTGATTGCTGTCTTTTCCTGTACAAAAGCATTTTTGTTTAGTGAGGTTCTGGGAAAGCGAGGTCTTATTCAGAACATCCTTTCCTGCACCTGTATCTTGGTACTTATTTATAACATAGAGATTTTCAATTAGGATTTCCGTCTAAGCAAAGTTTTAGTCTATCTCAAAAGATTTCGTACATTTTTTAAAATTTATTTTATTTTTCAGTGATTGGCAATTTCACACATTTACATAATGAATATTAGTCATTTTCAAGCCCATGCTCTCTTCCCTTCACACTGAAAGATGGAAAAGTTGCATGTATCTTTCCTTTCTTCATTTCACCCTGACAAGTTATGAACGTTTCTTTTTCTTTCATTTTTAGAAAATTTTGCTTTATTATACAATTCATATAACCAAATATAATAGTCTCATTTTAACATTCATATAAGCTAACATATTGTCAAGTCCCATGACTTAAAAATTAACATAATGAGACATAATTCTGTGTACAACAAGATTTTTTTCCTGGGAATTTTTTTCCTAGAACTTCTTAAAAGAACATAAAGGACAAGGAAACAATGATTTGGATCTTTCCCATATTTTCATTCACAGCTACTTTGTTGGAAATATTTTAGGTTCATTTCTAGAAATTTTATTTATTACCATAGTTTTTATATTTTAAGCTATTAAGCCATTGGAGTAAGATCCTGGGCCAACTAAACAGGCCTATAACTAACTATCTGGAAATAATTTATGCATTTTGAATAGTAATCACTATGTTTTGAATGTATTCCCTTCCAAAGTTGATGTTTTGGAAGTTTAGTCTTCAAATTCCTATATTGTTAGTGTTTGGAAATGGATTTTTTAATTTTAATGTTAATTTTTCTTCTTTCATACATTATATCTCAATTGAGGGCTCTCCTCCCTCCCACCTTCCCTCTACCCCAAATCCACTTATCTTCTATTTCTCTTAATAAAAGAGAATGCCTTCAAATGATATCAACCAAATGCAGCATAACAAGTTACAATAAGACTAGGCACAAACATTCATATCAAGACTGGAGGAGGCACCCCAGTAGAAGGAAAAGGGTGACAAGAGCAGGTGAAAGAGGCAGAGACATGCCCTACTCCCACAAAAACACCAAGGTAAACAACCATAACATATATGCAGAGGACGTAGGCTCAGACCCATACAGGCTCTATGATTGTGGCTTTAGTCTTAGTTGATTCTGTGGAATGTATTCTCCTGGTGTCCTTGACTCTTCTAGCTCCTATAATCCTTCCTCCTCCTCTTCCGTTGGGGTTCCCTGGGCTCTGCCTAATATTTGGGTGTGAGCCTCTTCATCTGGCCTCATTGCTTGCTAGATGAAGCCTCTCTGATGACAATTGGGCTAGGTGCTGATCTATTATTACAGCAGAATAACTAACATTAGGAACCATTTCATTGATTTTATTTATTTATTTATTTATTTATTTATTTATTTATTTATTTACTTACTTACTTACTTACTTACTTATTTGCCAGTTGTGATTGGTTCTCTCCTTGGTCTCTGGGATATCTAGCATCTGATTCCTGGCCACTCAGGCAGTGTCAGGTGTGAACTGCCTCTCATGGTATGAGCCTCAAGTTGAACTAGTCATGGGTTGGCCACTCGCACAAGTTCTGCTCCACCATTA